>BLSH010280915.1:597969-640296 GCA_018402905.1 Glandirana rugosa | reverse complement strand
AAGTGAAATCAGGTATTTCGTGAAGAACATCTAATGCTGACTATATGTAATTTAATTTGGGGGGGGGGGGGCGATGGCTATGTAAAGCTAATAGTAGGATAAATTGAAAACACTGCATGTACTTATTTTTGTGTGTTTTCCCTAAGTATCACTATGATTAAAAATAAATATTTATGCCATTTTGCTTTTAAGGACTAATTTATGCAGGACACGAAGCCTTGTGCAAAATGTGTGTTCTTTCATTTATATAGAAGGTCTGCACGCAGCTACCCGTTAGTCCAAAAACATAAAAAGTGGCTCTTCATGCTGAGCAAGGCTCTGTGCCCATGTGAATGAGCCCCAAAAGAAATTCATAGGTTTTAAATAAAAAAATTAGTACGTCTTAAAGTATAATTCTGTGTGATTTACCAGCAAGCAAATATAAAATCGAATCTGAGAATTTACAGTTCTCACCCCAATTGTGATAGTGATGGCTCGTGAACAGGTGGCTCCAGTGGTACTGCAGATCACATTCTCTGTTACTATCTTAAACGAAGCTTCAGATGTGTTCATTCCACATCCATCCTAAACAAAACAGAAATGTAATATATTAATGTATGATTTATCAGCATGGTGTCTACAAATATATGGTTAAAGCGTTTGTTAACCCCCCCAAAAAATGCTACTCCTGTCTCTTTAATGTGCAATTAGCAGCATGGTGCTTTTGCTTTTTAAATGATCCCTCTGTATCCTCTAGAATACCTGTGTGATAATGCCAGATCTTGACTCCCCCTCGAGTGGAGACTCCCCTTGTCATATAGTTGATCTTGAGAGCCCGTGGTCTGTGCATGTCTGTGTCACTCCCAGCTCTCCTATGCCTGTCTCCGGCCCCCCCCCTTCTCCCCCTCCCTCTTCCTCTCAACAGGTAGCTTCTCCTCGTTGCTCTGCTCTCATAATTAACTCTAAGGCCTCATGCACACAGGACGATTTTTGACTGTGTTAAAGCTGCTGCTTTTAGCTGCAGACGTTTTTTTCTACAGTCAATAAACTCTCTATCATGTTATCCTATGGGGGTTGATTGACTAAAGCTTGAAAGTGCAAAATTTGGTGCTGTTCCACACAGAAACCAATCAGCTTCAAGGTTTTATTGTCAACGCTTGATTGAACAAGCTGAGGTTAGAAGCTGATTGGCTAGCATGCAAAGCTGCACCAGTTTTTGCACTCTCCAGCTTTAGTAAATCAACCCCTATGTGTTCATGCACACAACTGTTTTTGGCAGTGACGTTTTTGAGCTGTAAAAAAACCCAAGACCAGAGGGTTCTGAGAGACGTTTTTCAGCTGTAAAAACGCCCAAACGCTTAAAACCACAAAAACATTTTTTTGCATGTTTTAGATCAATTGAGGGGGGAAAAAAAAACGCTGGCCCTTTAAAAATGCGAAAAAACGCCGGTAAAATAATGCTAATAAAAGCTGAAAAAATCACTGATAAGCTACTGACGTTTTTAGGACGTTTTTTAATGTCCTGCGTGCATGAAGCATAAAAGCTCCTATTTCTTCTGTATTAGGCCCCTTTCACACGGGCGGCTGTTCTGCCGTTGCTAAATGCAAGCCAGATACCAGACTCCAAATCACAAGGATTACTTGCATATGTACATTCCGATTAGCCACGGTTACATGCAGCTACGTTTAGCTGCAGTGGAAATATTCTTAACATTCTTGACATTTCTGAAGTGCTTCCTATTGATTTTCTATGCTTGTTGCCGTTGCTATCCGTAGATGACACAGTGCACTGCTTTTACCTGCAGATAGCTGCAGATTCATGCAGATAGCTGTATAACATTGTTCCTGGGCGCATTCCAATCCATTTTTTCGAATTGTTCTAAATCATCTGTAACAAAACCATTGCTAAGTGCAGAGTGTGAATGGGGCCATAGGAAAGCATTGTCACAGTATAGCTGCAGTAGATAACTTCATCTATCCGCAGCTAAAAGCTGGATTCTATTCGTTCAAAGGGGCCTTAGAAGGATAAGTTCCCTGTGTCAGTGTTATATCATAAATATTCTTATCTATATAGATAATACAGCATGGCTCTGTCTCTCAGCTGACGTCAGCAGCAGTGCTCAGCCCCACCCTCAGGAACTCTGAGCTGAGAGAGAAAAGCTAAAAAATTACAACCAATCCTAGTAAGAAGGTGTGATATCTATACAGAGAAGTACAGGGTGGGCCATTTATATGGATACACCTTAATAAAATGAGAATGGTTGGTGATATTAACTTCCTGTTTGTGGCACATTAGTATATGTGAGGGGGGAAACTTTTCAAGATGGGTGGTGACCATGGCGGCCATTTTGAAGTTGGCCATTTTGAATCCAACTTTTGTTTTTTGTTTGACACATCAAACTTATTGGGAATTTCGCAAGAAAAACAATGGTGTGCTTGGTTTTAACGTAACTTTATTCTTTCATGAGTTATTTACAAGTTTCTGACCACTTATAAAATGTGTTCAATGTGCTGCCCATTGTGTTAGATTGTCAATGCAACCCTCTTCTCCCACTCTTCACACACTGATAGCAACACTGCAGGAGAAATGCTAGCACAGGCTTCCAGTATCCGTAGTTTCAGGTGCTGCACATCTCGTATCTTCACAGCATATGGTTTTTTTATGGTTTTTATGGTCAGTAAAAACCAATACCGGGTGAGCTGTTCCTTCCAGGAGGTACCGCCATTCTTCCAAAGCCGACTTGATGGCCAGCAATTCCCTATCACCGACATCATAGTTCCAGCAAGATGGTGCACCACCACATTATGGGTGTCAGGTCCGAGCATTCCTAGATGAACAGTTTCCTGGAAAGTGGAGTGGTCGTTGTGGGCCAGTTGAATGGCCCCCAAGGTCTGACCCCCTTAGACTTTTATCTTTGGGGTCACCTGAAGGCAATTATCTATGCTGTGAAGATATGAGATGTGCAGCACCTGAAACTACGGATACTGGACGCCTGTGCTAGCATTTCTCCTGCGGTGTTGCTATCAGTGTGTGAAGAGTGGGCAGCACATTGAACACATTTTATAAGTGGTCAGAAACTTGTAAATAACTCATGAAAGAATAAAGTTACGTTAAAACCAAGCACACCATTGTTTTTCTTGTGAAATTCCCAATAAGTTTGATGTGTCACATGACCCTCTTCCTATTGCAAAAACAAAAGTTGGATTCAAAATGGCCAACTTCAAAATGGCCGCCATGGTCACCACCAATCTTGAAAATTTTCCCCCCTCACATATACTAATGTGCCACAAACAGGAAGTTAATATCACCAACCATTCCCATTTTATTAAGGTGTATCCATATAAATGGCCCACCCTGTATATATATTTTATAACACAGACATAGGCCAACTTATTGTTATAATACAGAGGGGATGGCAACTTTTTATACAAGTGGCTTAACAACCACTTTAATTAAGAGAGAGGTCTTGATGTTCGTCCTACTGCTGCCTAAGGACACACATATACCCTCCTTTTGAATCCCCTACTTCCATTTCCCTTAGGTAGTAGTGGTTAGTCACACTCAACTGGGTTTGTTCTGTAATTGTTAAAAACATTTTGCAGCTTATCCAAGTAGCATCCAAACTTAGCTTCCCCTTGGCTCTTCTCCTACATTCAGTCACTGGAGACAAGACTTGCTTGACTCGTTGTTCCATAAATTAAACTACTATCATTGCGCCTGCCTATTCCAGCTACAACACTGAATCTCAGCACTACAACACATTAACAAGCAGAAACCATTTAGTGTCCAGCTTCATTTTTTTTTAAATGACTACCTCCCCCACACTGTTCCTTATGTCTAGGGGATTGTAGAACAGCCTCAGCGAATTGTCTGATTTCACTCTCCAACACTCTCTTCCTCTGCCTGAAGCTCCAATCTTTGGGAGGAGCCCCAGCATCATTATGTACAGCGCTGGAGTGGTTACAAAAGCCAGGTAAGTGTTTAGGGACAGGGAGGCTATGAGAGAGAATGGGGTGTTTTTAACCTTAATGCAGAGAAAGTTATAAGATTAAAAATGTTTAGACCTTAACCCTATATATGTACACTGAGGAGGCTGGGGTGTGACATACAGAGGAGCTGCAGAGATCCATTTGCAGCATTGCAGGGACCCTGCAGGAGTAATGAGTAAGGTAATTATTTACACATTAATCCTCTGCCACTAGACTAAATGAGAATTTAACCAGTGGGGCCTTACTGAAAGGGTGCATTTTTAAAAACGTCCTCGATTTGGGCTTTGGGCCAATTTCACACTGTTTGCCCTGTGGTTTCCATGCGTTTTACCCCAGAATTTAGCCGTGGTCCCATAGACTTTCTATTAGGTCATGCATTTATGGCTCGTTTTCTGAAAGCACACCAAAGATGCAGTATTTTGGAGTTTTGGTGCACTTTCAGAAAATATGACAAAAATAGGTGATCTAATATAAAGTCTATGGGACTGTGACTAAAGCCGAGGGCAAAATGAGTGAAACCCACGAATACATCTGCATTATGGCCATAGCAGTGTGAAACTGGCCTTAACCATTGCAGTACTCACACTACATAGATCAATGGACATGTTTATATCTCTGGTCCTAAATATGATCCAGGAGGCACCCAATAAGCCAAGATTTCATACAATAATAAAATTGTATGTTGCTTAGACTATTCATCTCCAGTAATATGCAAAAAATAATTAAAATACAACCATATGAATAATACATTTAGCACAATAATGCAAGGCACTTGCTGTGATTTCCTTGTTAGAAGTTTGTTGAGACATATTTCAGGTAATGAAGTTATAATTCATATGTGATTTGTAGAATTATACCAACTTCAAAAGGGGAATCCATAATGTAGTAAACTAGTAAAATTGCTGCAAACCCAGTTATTTCAAGGAGAGAAGGGCAAATCAAGTGTTGTAGGTGCTAATGCAGATAGTAAAATGAGGAATATAATTGGCTGAAATTGGAGTAAGGCTGAGTTTGCATGGGTTTTGTATAAAGAAGGACATCCAGTACCCATGCTTTGGCTTGTGTTGCTATTGTTGACCTGGTGGAGAGATAGGTCCACCAGGGAAAGCCACTTTGTCACAAACAGAGGTCTGCATCCACTGAGAGAATGATTGTCTAGATCAGTAGTTCTCAACTCCTCTCCTCGGGACCCACTAACAGGCCAGGTTTGCAAGATAACTGAAATACATCACAGGTGATATAATTTGCTGCTCAGTCATTGCAGTATTCTAGTTTGCATCTCCCCAAGGTAATATTGAAAATCTGGCCTGTTAGTGGGTCCTGAGGACAGGAGTTGAGAACCACTGGTCTAGATGCTGTGTGGGATATAGGGGTACATGAGATTCATTGTGAGTCACTAAACCACACAGGGATCTCTGGGACACTCTTAAATACACAGGGATGAACAGGTGTGCATTGAAGTCAGTAGATGGCCTAGAATGTGTTGGAGGGCACCAGGAGTCCTAAGGCACACTGGAACATGGGGCACACAGGGAACACTAGGGTCATTGGCTGATACAGGATGCTCAGGAGTACACTGGAGTCATGGGGTGCACTGGGGTCACTGGATGACACAGGATGCTCAAAGATGCATTGGAGTCAAAGGCTAAACAGGACACACTGGAGTCACTAGGTATTAGAAGCTGGAAGGTTGGCATGGAGTACAGAGGATACATGAGGATTCAGGTAAGTACTGAAGAAGAAAAGGGCATAGTAAAAATATATTGACACTTTGCTCGAGCACCAAGCCATGCATCGCGCTGCAATTTAAGGCCCCACCAATCAGGAGAGCTGTGCTGGAGGCTCGCAGAACTTCCTGGTCAGCGTGGGCACACAGACTTGATAAAGTAGCATGCATGCTCCAAACCTGTGCCACACCTACTGCTTCAGCCTCCGAGAAGTGATGTCACATCTGCTTACCCTGTGTGCCCACGCCAACCAGGAAATTCTGGGAGCCTCCAGCACAGCAAGGACAGCTGATCACAGTACATTGGAATAGCCGGACTGGGACCAGATGGTGACAGCAGTGTTTTCAATGCTTGATGAGCGTTCTTTTTAACGTTTTATGTGAGTTACCAATTATTATATGTGAATAAACAACGTGTGTTCAGCAATACATTTGGATGGTGCTGCTTCTTTCTCCCCTTGTATTGCATGTCATTGTTTATACCTTTAAGCCTAGTACACACGATCAGAATATTGTACAAAAAAATAACGCTTTCAAAGAGATCGTACGATAATCTGATCGTTATTACACAGCTTTCGCTCGAAATGATCCAAAAAGACAAACGCAAAAATTTTTCTCATATGATACAAGATCGTACGATTTTCATTTAATCAGTATAGTTTTCGTCCGACAATGCAGTACAAATACATTACATCACTTCCGAATTTTAGTTTTCGAAATGGAGACTAGCATGCAAGAAAAACTGATGATCATTCGTCCGATAATCTCATTGTGTGTACTAGGCTTTACTTTTTTGGTGTGCCAATTTTCTCTCCCTTGTCTTCTGATTGGCTGTGGTGCTGATCAGGAGAACTATCTTCACACTGGTTTCAGTGCCGGCTTTCCAGGTGAAACCCGGACGTGCCAGTGGTCATATGACATAAAGAAGACCCAGCACTAGTTCCCAGGATAGGTGAGTGTGACACACTGAGGTCCAAATGTTACTTGCTGCCTTTTTGCAGTCATCTGTGTGAATATGGCCTAAGGCTTCATTTAAATTTGAGCATAAGTTTGCGTTACTAAATAACCCCTCCTGTGTATTATAATGGTTTGTTTGCCAAAACAAAAGTCTGACTTTTTGTCAAAGCTTTGCAGCAAAAATTCTACACTTTAGTTTAACTGCTCACCGTCACCAGAGTATACTCGCAGTCCCCATCAAACAAATACTGTTGTCCATCAAACGTTTTTATGTGGCTCTCTCCATACATCATACATGTTGAGGCACAGCGTGGGTTCTCTTTGCACTGCCAATGGCCTCCACTGCAGGTGCTGTGAGAGAGATGCAAAGAGAATTTAAGACAGATACAAATATATGACGCATAGTCAAACTTTCAATATAACAGACATACAGTACAACATCAGTGCAGAAATGAAACCCTACATAAAAATATCAGGTTTTGCATTGTATAGTCCAAAAAATTTGGTTATGTTCTTTTCAAGTAACAGCCTGCATATACAGTAACTGTCTAGCTGTCATTGCTGCTTTTGACTTTTGATACACAAACCATACAGAAAAGGTATCATAGCATTCACAAAGGCCAAGCAGGAGCATGATTTGATTTACATTTGTTATTTGAAAGTACCTAAATTAGTAATGCTTCTCTTACCAGCTCTGGCACTCCCCATGCATGGACTCTCCACTCTTGTATATGATACCTCCGTATTCACAGGAACATTCACTTTCAAGCACACAACTACCATCGTGGTCCTCATAAGTACCAGCGGGGCAGACACAACCAGCCTCACACTTGGTTGGTACCTGTAAATGCATGCAAACATGTCAAAGCGGTTCACTACATAAATTAACCATCTGATCTTGTATCTTCTTAAATGGACAAGGACTTAAAATTAAAGTTGATGTGTAAGATACCTACTTTGCGTTCCTTGCCCCCTCCCCCCTTCAAAATGCTAATTTAACTTTCAAATACAACCTTTCTGCTTCATTACTTACCTTTGATCACTAGATCTCTGGACTTCTCTATGCAATGCAGGCGAATCGTAGCTGGTGGGATGAGCCAGCAGGGTGCTGTACATAACTTCCTGATAACAGCATCCTGCCCTTTGCTCTGATGAAAGCACTTGGATAACTCTTGGGAGGAGTTATGCAAACATCAAAATGCCGTGATGGGTGGCTGTCAGTATGGAGGAGTGTACATTCCTAAGTAGGCTTCATGCAGACAGCCCTAGGTAACTCTCACATGTGATGTTATGTCTCCATGATTGAAAAAAATAAAAGCCAATTAATTAATTGGGCATGCCAGGAACAGTTTGACTGGGAAGGAAAGAGTTAGATGATGCTGGACATCATCTAGCTAGGAAATTAAGTGGGTTCTATCTGACTAAGGGCTGTTCCAACCAGGCAGACTGATCGGATCCATTTTATTCAGGTGGACCCGATTAGACCCTCCAGTCTCCTCTATGGAGTGGCGGGTGTCAATGGACATGTGTCCATTGACACCCGCTGACATTCAATCCAATCCAGTCAGCTAAAAGCAGACAGGTAGGGATCTGCCCCGCATCCATCTGGCAGATCAGATCGAATGGCAGTCAGATGTAAATGGACAGGAAGTCCGCTTTACATCCGACTGCCCATAGAAGAGAGTGGACTGTGTCTGTGTCTGGTTTGCATAAGTGGAACAGACACGGACCAGTAATCCATCTGCTCAGCGGGGATCAGTAGGCAGACTCCAACAGAGCCCACCCATGTGGAAGAGGCCTTAGAAGCAGCAGCTTCTAATACACACTGTGAGAAGCTTACAGTGTGCCGTAAAATCAGAGTAAGCAAGTTCATTACAGTAGAGGAGCCTAAATAACTATTTAAAACTAAAGGTAAGACAGGAGTTAAGCTTAAAAGTACATATGTAATGACCAAGATATTTCATTTAATTTTTTGCCTACCTGTCAGGCTGATGCTTTGGCTTCAATGCTTTTGAGTCACTAACCCAGACTATAGTACATAAGTATAGAGATGGAAAAATCCAAATTTTCCCCTGAAATTCATGTGCTGCATGCTTGTTCAGTGTCTGTGACTTAGAAGTATTGCAGGCAGACATAGTCATTTTCAAAAGGGCGCCTGCAATAGCAGACTAACAATAACATTTGACTTAAATATTTGCTACACCCGCACTAGTGATTTCTATCACCTGTCACAAGTGATAGTATTTTACTTGCTACAGAGATTTTTGGAATTGCTCCCTGCACTTTGCACCATTTTCTCTAGATTTCCCATTTAAAACGAGTGTCCAGAAAATAAGAGAAACCCAATTGGCATACAGAAAGACACCAGTGCTCAGAGGTGAGCTTATATGCTGTAAAGCTGTCATTAATGGTTCCTGAACGAGGTTCGGGGCTGCTAGGTCACCGGCAGCCGCTGGCTTCCTAGCAACCAATGACTCACCCCCAGACCCTTTCCCCATCCAACAGCTGAAAGATAAACAAAGAGGCATTGGGATGTTGGCTGACATTCACCAAATATAGCTATGGTTTGTGTGAACTAATGCTTGCTAAATATAAATATTGCTTTTTCAGTCATATATAAGCTATTTATTAGAGACAAAGGGTAGGGTTTTGGGGTATGATACAGGCATATGGGGGGGGCAGACAATGTAGGGGCATGTAGAGGCAGATACTAGAGCTACATGAATAGTACAACATGAATACCAGTACTTGAATATTAAAATATAATTTAGTGCAATGCTGTACTGAAATATATTATTGGTGTCAATGGGATGATTATGATTGGTGAATGGCACATTGGGCAGGGTGGAACAGCTGGTATCTAGCTAGGGTCACCTAAAAGATCAGAAATGGTCCCAATAGCCACAGCGTTCTAAAGACAACAGAAACCTTTTACAGAAGGATAGGGGAAAATTTGTATGTCTGTGGTTTTCCACAATGCTTAATGGCTCGGCCTGCATAAAATGTGAGACAGATCGGTGGGGATGGATTTTTCTGCTTAGTTACTGCTGTTTTCCATAAATCATTTGGCAGCCAGATTGTGCACAGCGTGTAGGTATGGTAAGTTATATGCAATTTTAAAATTTTGTAATTTAACTTACAAATTAATATTTTTCCATTTTACGCACCAAAATTTAAATGTACACCTGCAATACTCAAGATTGCATATAGGAAACAGTCTGCAAAAGTAGAGTCAAGTTTGGAAAAAAATTATGCATAGGTAAATTTTATGTCTGTACTAATACTTAATCCAAACTCATTGTTAAATTACTATATATGAAAAACTTCAAACTGTAACATTTCAGCAACAGAGCCAGTGATTTCAGTCACAGCATACTTCCTTAGCAGCAGACACAATTGCACTATAGCAATATGTTCCTAACACGTATAACCAATCACAGATCAGTCCCCATAGTCTTTTTAATCAATGCCCTAACCTGCCTTTAATTTATCCACTGCTATACTGTATGTGCTCCAACTTGGAAACTCCAAAATATAGAGTTAGGACCGCAGTACACAGAGGAGCCTTGCCGAGGCACTGCAGCTTTCACATATATTTGTAAATGTGTGCAACTAAACCCTCTGTTTTTAATGTAAATTGTTAGACAGGGCCATTTTTTTTTGCAGACCAGCTGGTAAATGTGCTGGGAAATGTTTTGTTTGTTTGTGTTAGTTCTTTTAATAACTTTATGGGGTATAGACCCAATAGTTCCTTGCAATAAAAGTTATACTCATAAGCACTTGGAGGAAGCTTACACAACGGATGCCAGTAGCCAGAAGTTGACATGTAGGGGCACAAGCTGCTCCATATTTATCAGTTAAGGATCCACATGTTTTCATGACTTTTGGGGCCTCACAGGTTTCTTAAAAAGATAGAAATAATTAAATGAGGCACATGAAATTCATATCAACAGCACTGACAGTGTTAACATCAAATGACGTGAAATATATACCAGCAAAATCAAGTGCTTTTCCAATGCAGTTAAGTCTCCCTCTGATGCAGTAACTGAAAAAAACATAGTTTACCAATGTCAGTAAAACGCTGCTGATTTTACAATAGCATCAAAAATCCAATGTACTATATAGATGCTACAGATTTCATTACTTTTTGGTGTATCGGTGGATCCCACTGCCTAGTCTCTACTGTGTGTAACCCTGTTGGGGAGACCTCCATCGACCCCTGGTCTTCTCATAATAACAAAAACTCTGCTGTGAGTTGAACTGTTTTCCTCTCACACAGTCCTGGTGCAAATAGTAGAACTTGTATTGAAGTAAAGGCAAAATAGTTCACAACAAACCTGGTGGAAGAAGGCCCAACCAGGAACACTCACAGATGCCAGCAGCGTCTATCAGAGCATGTATCACCCGAACTGACAGTGTCTGTCTGGAGGGGCTTTATGCGGCCTGGCCATTTGGAGCCCAAATGGGAACATGTCCATGGAGATTGTGGAGCCCTAAGCTTTCCCTACTCGTCTGGAACCTTTCCTTCCCCCTAATACTGTCCCTGACAGGCAGGTGACCTGTCCCTACACAATCAACACACAAATGCACTTCAAACCCAGGGGCTAGGGTCTTAAATGGACTCTGCCACACCTAAGATGGCCACCAGAGTCACATGGGTGACCAGTATTCAATTGGATCACTGCCTTGTGACTCAGGAAAGCATAGAGGAACCATGTTCTTCTTGACTTCCTCTCCCTCTGCACTGCCGCTGTGGTTGAGTGACACTTGCAGTGGAAACAACAGACTGCCTGCCTACAGGTAGATTTGCTAGACAGTAATAAAGATCCAATGATTGACACAACTTGCAACACTTTGCACAATGGTAAAGGGGATGAGACCCTGAAAAAAGAGGGAGTGGTCAGCCGAGGCGCCCATTAAATAAAAAGATGCTGCCAAGTGGATTCTTCAAGAAGATTGGCATTTATTGATCATAAGGACAAGTTAAAGCATACCATCAACACATTTCTGGACTGAAGGAATGCACCCACTGCAGTGTACTATGCACCTTTTTCTATCCAAGTGGCCACTAAAGAGCCACAAAAAGCAATGATGTGTGTTTTAACCTTTTCTTATGATCAATACATATCGATCATTCTGAAGAATCCACTTGGAAGCACTGTTTTATTTATTGGGCCTTTGTAGGCACACAGATGCACCCCCTTCCCCCAAATTTGGTGGGCTCCACTGCTGCAACAAAAACATTTAAAGGAGCCATGTCTATTTTATTTTCAGTATTAGACACCAATCTCATCAATTTTAAGGGATTTGTACTTTATTAAATGCTATGTACCCAGTCAAAGCTGTCCACCCTCAATATATTTACAGTGATGATGTTTTGATATCACTTACCATGTAAGTCCATTGAGGACTGTTTGCTGGTTAGGCTTGATGACAGTATTTTCATTCACATAACAGGGGCATTGTGATTTTGGGACACATCTGTGCTTATCATCTAAATAAAATCCCAAAGGACAGTTGCAACCTTCAATCGGGATGTCATTTGGGTAACACTCCAGCTGTACATTAGAGAGAGACAGGCAGGTCCGTCCACAGGCAGTAGTGTCATCGCTGTATGTCTGGTTACCGCTGCAAGCAATATCTACAGAGGAAGATGTAAAAAATTAAAGTGAATGTATACTGCTTTTCTTTTTTTATTTTGCTCAGCATGAGAAAAATACAATAAACATGTTTTATTGTGGGAAGTATAACATACTGGATAATGCACATACAATATATATATATATATATATGTATTTCTTTTATCCAGTAGCAAATGCACTCTAGGCTTGTTTTCACACGCGTACTAGGCTAATTTTAACTGATTTGGGAAAAATTAAACTGTTTACGGAACTCAATTTCTCAAACTTAAATTAAAAAAAAAAAACGCAGATCAATAACCTAATGTAAATAATGAATTAGCCCACTACCTCCTCTCTCTTTTACTTTGTTAATATTTATAGAGGCAAAGGTATTGATTTACCAAAGGCTGTTAAGGTTGCATGGGAATTTTCTCCAGAGCTTAGTGAATAAGGAGAAGCTCTGCTGACCTTCATCATCCAATCATGTGCAAGCATGACTGTTGTTTTTCTCTTCCTTGCATGTGACTGGGTATTCTTTGCAAAGTGAAATTTCACTACATTCCCTAAGCTCTGGGGTAAATTTACTTGCAAAGTACTTCTTCTCTTGCAAAATGAACAGTCAATTTGTCGAAGAGTCTAAAAGGATAAAGTTAGTGTAGTGCACAATTTTCAGAAAAACCCACACATCTTTGCTAAACCATGGTGTCATGGGTACTCACCGTAATAAATAGTAGTTTTATAATGGTCTACTATATTGCTTATAAAACAGTGTGTGTAAATCTATCTATCTATCTATCTATCTATCTATCTATCTATCTATCTATCTATCTATCTATCTATCTATATAGATAGTTTCATCATTCAACTCAAACTGCAATGCACACACTAATACTGTATGGATCACATTTCTGTTTAGGCAGAATAACTTGCACATTCCAACAACTAGTATTACTGCCACACTAGATGGCACAGTTGCATTGTGTATAACGAGTCTCCTCAGTTTATTATGGAATATATCACTATGGATGGTTTTAGGCACCTTATAAGTCGTATTTTTTTGACACTCTGCCAGTTTAATGCATACAAAATAAACAATTGCACCAACAACAGAAATGCTGCACATGCAAAAATATGCTTCCTTTATTATAAAGCCAGCCATTATATAGCCAGCAGGAACAGGTTCAATTCTGACATTATACACATTAGGCACAGCGCTTTGTAAAAGAAATATTGTTTCTCATTCAAAGTGCATTGTGCTCTCAGATCAGCGTTCTGAAAATCTGTGTCTGAGTAAAAGATTTATCCATAAGGCTGGGTTCACACTATCCGACACAAAAACGGTCACACATCGGTCCTACTTCTGTCCTACTTCCATCTGACTTGAATGAACAAGATAAGATTTTGCTCCAACTTTGAGATAGTGACTTGTCCTTTGACCAATCAAAACAATCCCAGTGTGAGATAAATTCCTTTTACTGCTGCTGTAATCACCAAGTCGGATGTCACAAGTCGGACGGTTAGAACAAGGATCCGACTTTGATCCTACTTTAATGATATTCAATGGGCTGAAGTAGGACCAAAATCGGACCAAAGTAGTATAGGAACCTTTTTCAAAGTCGCACCGACTTGTGTTGGACCAGTTAAGACGACTCTCATAGGGAAACATTGATTTGGTGACATAATGTGACTTGTGCTCACAATGTCAGTCCATTTGTCTGACAAGTGTGAACCCAGCCTTAAGCTGGAATAGGATTCTAAAAGCTGTGATGTAATTTTCCACTAAATAACAAAAAATATCAGGGTATACATCTTCATCTTTGGAACTTGGAAGCTTGATCTTCTTAAATCATCTTGCTAAATTTAAACCAGAACTCCAAGCACATATACTAAAAAAGGTACATTTTTGTGCTCATCGTAGAAAACATTTCTACAGTAGTTTATTGTGGACCACATGAAGTCAGCCTTTGATTGTTGGGTATAGCTGTTGCCTCTAAGAGGTCGGACACTAACAAATCCAGGGCTCAGTGCGCTCTAGTGCTACACCCCTGCATGTACTATACAAGCTCAGCAGTAGCAATCAGTAAGCAAATTGTAGTAATGGAAGGTAACCTTCCTTGGAATAAATGTAACTGTGGTAACAGGCCAAACTCTCCAAACTCTCAAAAGGATAAAAACCCTTTTTGATCCCAGTTTTCATTGGTGGACCAAGGAAGTCACTCCTTGATTGATGGGATCTTCAAAACAGTCCCAAACAAGAGTGAGGTAAAAGAAAACAAATATCAAAGTAATCCTAAAGACCATTGTGTGATGGGATTGCACTGCTGCCTTACATACAAAACTAGCATCCACAGCCACACAAAAAAGTGTTTATTTTCCCTTCATTGAGGGACATAGGATACAGAGATAATTGGGGTTTGAAAAAAAAAAAAACACAATGGCCAGCTCTGTATAACCCCTCCCACTTCAAGCATGCCTAAGTCTTTTGCTTTTTCCCAAAGGCGGTGGACACTTTTTTTGTACTTGGCTCCCAGATTCTGACTCTTTAATCCAAGAGTCACCCAACTCTTTGCTTCTTCATGAAGGTTTGTGGACTGATGGTAGCCTCCTGTTTGTCCAGTTTCATTCCAGAACACTACAGCTCAACATTCTGTCATTTTTGGACAAAATGGTCAGTCTCTGGACAAAGTGATTCACCAGACCCCAAGGACCAGATTGTCTCTGGTCTGGTGGTTTAGAGGTCTGGTTCTAGAGTCAGAAAAATCCTTCCTTTCAACCGCAGTGACAACAAAAATTCATGGAGCAGAATGAAATTTGTTCTTGATTAAATACATTTCTTACAGTGTATGCGGTTTTATTTTGGGAAATTACATTCCTTACAAAATTGAATTAAATTTTTAAAGCAAATACAATTTTGAAGTACTTTTAAATGACATTCGTTGAGTCATAGAAGGTACTGAGAATTTTTGAATGAATGTTTGTACAAATATTTGTACAAATGTTCGTTAGAAATCTACTAGTGCATTGCTAGCTTTAGTCAGGCTGACAGAAAGTAGGGAACCCAGGGAAGAACCTGTAGTATGGTTATGATCATTCATAGGATCAGGGGAATATACAAAATGGGTAAGGATACTACAATAAACAGACCTTCATTTCATGACAGTGGTGTCACCCCATGAAGGTATTGCATTGCAGGGAAGAGTAACTGAACAGAAAATGCACATATTTTATATTAAAATTTTTACATTTTCAGCATTTTTTCCACTGAATTATAACATCAAAACTACTAGTACATCTAAAATACAGGATGGTGGTTTGAGATCAGGAAAGACTCTGCTTGGTCTGAGCATAAACAAATAATCCCTATACTGTCATTTTTGGTATTGAGGAACTTTAGTGTTGTTTGAAAATATGTATTTATCAGTATGAAATTCACACCATGTATAGTAATTATTACTCACTGCAGTTGGTGGCAGTTCGCCAGTTCTTCACATGGACTCCCTTTGCTGTACAGGTTCGGGCATAAGAGCCCAATGCAGAACAGATGAAGTTAATGGTCTCTTGATAGTTACATGCTTCATAGACACATCTCTGAAATACATAACACAAATATTAATATGTAATTTACATACATAGTGCCATTAATGCATGCTGTGGAGAGCATATGGCTCACGATAAGACTTAGCTAGTAAAAGAGAGAAAGTGGAGATTAGTATGAACCTGGTGTTTACATAGTTAAATTATCCCAAATTTTTCCACCATATTGTAACAACAGAGGTTCTATTTTTTGATTGATGGAAATATTCCTTGAATTAAGAGAAGGTCATTCTGTGGTGGCAGTCAAAGGAGTAACACCTTTCTTTATGTGCTGGAGACAACCAAGTCTCCCTTGTGATCACTAAATGGACTTTCCCATCATTAGAAGAATACAGGCCCGGAACTGAGTTGTCCCAGGAATTCCCTATCCTCTGGGATGCTGAAAGAGGCTCTCCTGGTCTACTGATCAAATTGTGATATGCTGTTGAGAAATCTTCTGTGAGGACCCATTCAGACTGTTGTGCTGTGTTGAGTTACTACTTGCACATTATTGTGCAGTACATCAAGGGTGCCTATTAATTTTGAAAAGGCTGCCAATGCATCAAAATGCACATTTGAATGGACACAAAGCATTTTATTACACAAAACATCACACCACACAGATGGTTTACATCTGGCATTATGGTGGGCTAGGACACACTTTGAATACCACCCTAATGCACTGCTTTGTGTTTCTTGTGTTTCAATGTGCCGCTGTAGCACATGGTAAAACATGTTTTATTTGCTGCATAGATCTGAATGAGCTTTAAATGTTTCTTAGCATGAAATTAGGTAGGTGGTTTTATCTCTAGTAGTGCTAATGAAGAATCTGTGTTGTGGAAGTGAAGTGAATGTTGGTTGGAGGATGAATGCTGGGCTAGAAGCAAGGCATGTAGAAGCCATATACATGTGGCTACAAGGAGAGAGAACAGAATGTCTCTCAGTACTGGTATCCTGTGTGACTGTTCAGATTGTAGTAAACTCCATGAGTATAGAGGCCTCCTAGGATAAGCAGTGAGACCAGGGGGTGAAAGCTGGTCCGTGTCTCAAGAGGATTGCATAAAGATGAGTCTCTGGCACCTTCCCTCACAGAGCCCACTGAGTGCTGCAGAATGTGACCTGGGGGGCACTTGGTCACTATGCAGTTTAGAAGCTTATGCTGGTGTGAAAAATTATCTACGCTCAGAAGTGAATGTATGTTTACCTATTTTACTTGTATGACCATCTCTGTTCAACACTGAAATTCCTCACTCTCCAGGAAAAGGGCCTTACAAATACCTAAGAGGAAATTCAGAGGCTTGACCCTCCCAACTAGAACTGATTAGAAAACATAGTTCAATACTGTTCCTCTGGATAATGAAGCTATTACACGTCCTGCACAAACTGGATTAACACCTTTGCCTTTTTGTTTAATGAGTATTCCATTAAAATCAAAATGAGTCATGATGCAAGTAAACATAACATGACACACATCAATGAACATTGATGCATGTTATGATACATTTCGACATTTAATTCAAAGTGCATTAAAAAATTATTATAATGCATGTTAACGATTGTTGACACATGCTGATATGTGTTTTGATGTGTTTCCATTGCTAACAATGGAAAATACAGATGGGGAAAAACGTATGGGTGCAAATCCAAATCTTTCTTACCTTGTAGTAGGGTTCAGGATTCACAAGTGAATGGCATGCATCAAACGGAGTTCCCTTGTTCACCAGAGCTACACAGTGTGCCTGTGCAAACAGTTCTAACAATCGGAATAAAATAAATAAAGTTAGCCTGGAACGTAATGCAGTATGTGTTATCACGGCCAAAAGCACATGTTACATTTCTCTATTAACATGTAATACTCCCTTTTTAAACAGAAATGCCTTGTTTTCTACTCCATAGCTACATCTGTATTTATATTTAATGTTAAGACAAAACTACTTTGTATCATTTTCAGTGAAGTTTTCCTCCTCAATGAGAAACCTCCAACCATTCAAAACTGGCCAGTTGTCTATAACAACCAATACAGGGTACACTTTGATTCTGTAATTAACATTTTTTTCTGGCTGCAACCATGTCAACCTACAATTTTTTTATTATGTACCCATGGTAAACATTACTGCTTTTTAACTGCATGTAGTCTGTATATCGTGTTTTCTTTATTCAGATTCTTTATCTCAAGCTTTTAACTTCTTAGCACTATCAGTCTGTCATCGTTAGGTCAATCGTACTGCTGCACTGAATTGTGTTTGCACTTACCATTGGATATACTCATGGAACATGGGTTGACGTCCATATTTTGGGCTGCTTTACAGTTGGCAGCTGCTCTCCAAGAGTCTACAAATACTGTCACCGTTCCTTCTATAATTCCAGAGCTGGACATGAAGTCATCCTTGGTTTCACTATTAAAGTTTCCGCATAAACCTGATATGAATGAGATAAGTTAATAACTGTATATTACTGCAAAAATACATAGCTAAAAATGAATATATTTAAATATGGTATGCTCTGAGAACCAAAAGCTTGGTACTGGTAGTTTTCAGCACTAAATACACGAAAGCCATCAAAGATCCTATAAGTGCCACTAAGTCCCAAAGGAAATCTCCTGCTCATCACTTATTTCATTAACCTAGGCCTTAACCTTTGCCACTTACTATTTAACCCCCCCTCTCAACACTAAACAAATAACCCTGATAGCCACATTGTCACCTTAACCCTAAAATAAACACCCTTAGTTAAGGTAGAATGTTGCTTTACTGTACAACAAGTTCCCCAGAATGTTGGTCTTGTCCCCTCCTACTCTGTGTCTTGGATTTCATCTCATCCCGCATATCTTCAAAGCTCAATTAAATTTCTCCCTTGTTTGTGTTACCTTTGGTGTTTCCAAAGAAACCTCTGTTCACTTTAATATAAGCACTGAAAACAGGAGTTCTCTGCACCACGATCTCCAGACCAAATGTTGTATACAGAATGATGGTTGTAGAAGACTGTCTTATGACGAATACATTATCTGTAAGAATAGAAAGTATATTTTCTGTAATTAAAAAATGTAATGTTAGGATTTATTGTTATTGTAGCCAGGTGCTGGACTACAGAAACATGGAGAAGGAGACATTTCCCTCTATACAATCAGTTTACTTTCACTTTCTAATGACATACTGATCGTGTGCAACAGCATTTTCCTCTTGCCAGCTGGGGAGAGCTAAAGCCAAGCAAACCCCATAAACTTTAAAGCAGGGTGCTTGGAATCCTGGGAGGTATGGTCCAACTGACTTTCTGAACTACAGATTCCAATGTACCCTGTGCAGTAAGAGGAGGGCAGAGAGGATTTTTATTAAACTGCCCAGGCAAAGTTCTTCCTCTTGGCATTGAGGAGCTAGAGAGAGTGGGCACCTCTGTCTGAGGATTCACCTGCCAACGAGGATGCAAACCTGACACTAGAAGTGAGGACACCCAGGGGCAGCGCAGCACAAAACACATCACAGCCCCTGCACCATTGCCTCAAGGAGATTTGAGTGTCCACCATTTCCTCTGCTCCCCACCACTGATCACCAGAGGCTTTCAGCAGAGACTGAGGGGGCCCCTTTCTACAGCGAGTGTCTACAGCAGCATTCTGGGAACTGGTGAGAGGGTTATTACCATATTATTGACACTGCTAGAAGAGACTGAAACACTGAGAGCAGAACACCAAATGCACCCTACCCATACCACATCTATACCAGCCTTATATTGCAGTTCTACCAAACCTATACTGCACCCATACCAACCCGATACTATAGTTATACCAAATTGTCACTGCATTTGACCCACGTCTGCACTGCACCTGTACCACACCTATACTGCACCTTGACTGCATCTTTACTGCACCTTTACAGCACCTTTACTACAACTATACTGCATGCTGGTTTACTAAAACTGTCATTAAGTGCACCACCATTTCATAAATAGCCCCAATGATGGCCGGCAGAAGAAAAACATCAAGGGCTGCCCCTCCAGCAAAACCATCCTTCAAGTCCCCTTTGATCTTCTCTTCCCTTTCTTTCATTTTTACAGACAGTTCACATCCAGTGGGTCTAGGCCCAGCATAGTTGCCATAAATGCACTTAAGCAGTATAGTGTCCTGTATCCTGTATAACTGTCTCACAATAACTACCAATAGAGGTTGTGAGACAGTCAACAGTAAATGGCTTCAAACATGCTTGGGATAAACATAAATCTATAGCCAGACAATGAGGTTAATGTGAAAACAAAAAAAAACCCAAAAAACAAAACAAACCCCCCCCCCAAAAAATAAAATAAAAAAAAACAAACAAAAAAATAAATAAAAAAGGGCAGACTCGATGGACTACTCAGTCTTTTTCTGTCGTCACTTTTCTATGTTTCTATCCTGTAAATCAAGCTTTATTATTGTCCACTGTTGCACTTTAGGTGACCTTGATACTGTTTATGTTGATCTGAATGCCAAGTGTCATCTTATGCCTAGTAATGTCCTCTTATGCCTACTACTAATCATTCTGTATGCATAGTTGCCAACTGTCTCGATTTGGCCAGGACAGTCACAGATTTTCAAACACTGTCCTGAAATGACCTTGTCCTAGGCTGTGTCCCGGAAATCAAGGCCAATCACGGACAATGACAGTAGGTTCCCGCAGATGACAGACAGTGTGTTTCACATGCTGAGGACGGATATTCTTCCCCCTACCTCCTCTCCCAACAGCTGATAAGGCAGCGCTCAGGGCATTACTCTGTGCTGCGGGTGTAGAATGGCAGTGTGTTTAACATTGGGGCATACATGAGACCCTCCCCCAGCAACTGATCAGCCAGATGAAACAGTTCCACGTGCAGCAGGTGTAAAAGTGTAAAACTGGCCAGCAAGTAAGTAATGTAGCATGCTTCAGTGGAGGAGGAATTCTGACCATTGTATGGTGGTGGAAACACTGCCGTTCCATGGATTTCAGTTAAGGGTGGAGGCATGCATGCTTCAGTGAAGGAGGAATGAATTGCAGATTGATATGATTCTGGACTGTACATTTATGAACTGGGATATTCATAGACATAAACCCAAGCATGTAAAGCCCTGCATAAATTGTGGGCACTATATACTGTATCTATGCCTGCAATAAATAAATTCATATTTTAATGATATGCTTCTTCTTCTTCTCCGCCCATATTAAATGAATGTCCAACCCCAATTAAAGTACATGCTCCGCCTACAGTGGCTTTCTGGACACACAGAAATAAAGGTGTCCCTAAAAACTTTTTTGAAATGTTGACAACTACAGTATATGTATGCTAAATTGTGTTATTACCTTTGTTAATCCATTTTCATGCTTGTCTCATTACCTACCATATCGGGTGACAATACTTTAACCAGTTGCCGACCGCCCTCCGTGGCTTGATGGCGGCAACTTGGCTCGCTGTCGCGAAACGCCGTCACCTGGCGGCGGCTGCGAGCATGAGTATTGTGAGCGCGTGGCTCGCGCGCTCACTGTTTTCCGGGGGGCCAGGGAGCAGGTACAGCGGACTCGATATCCGCCGGTTACCTGCGATCACCCCCCTGGAGTGACAGAATAGAGGTCCGTGTATGTAAACACGGATCTCCGTTCTGACAGAGGGGGAACGGATTTGATCACAGGCTCCCTGTATATGGGAGCCGTGATCACTCCCATCCCACAGCCAGCCCGGCCCCCATACAGTTAGAACACACTGAGGGAACACAGTTAACCCTTAGAGCGCCCCCTGCAGGTTAACCCCTTCACTGCCAACGGCATTTACACAGTAATCAGTGCATTTTCATAGCACTGATCGCTGCATAAATGCCAATGATCCCAAAAAAGTGTCAAAATGGTCCGACATGTCCGCTGCAATATCGCAGTCCCGCTAAAAATCGCAGATCGCCTCCATTATTAGTAAAAAATAAAAGAAAAATAAAAACCCTATAAATTAATTCTCATCATTCGTAAATGTGGCAACGTGTGGGCAAACCAATCAATAAGGAGGAAGAATATAAATCGGCCAAAACCGATGAAAAAAAATGTTTTTTTATATATTTTGTTTGATAAGTATTTTAGCAAAAAGTAGGTTTTCTCACTCATTATTCTAAAGTTTTACGACCCCCTCTGTGACTGTCACCCCCCCTCCCCTCCCCAGTCTATAACTCAGCCTGTCTTATCTCACTATCTCTGCAGCTAGTTTCATTACCAGGGCCTTATACATTGATTTGTATTTGTTTGTTTTTCCTCTTTCTCCTTTCCCTCAGGTTTTTTTCTTATTTTTTTTTCCCTCTCTGTTTTTTTAACATTTGGCTAAAACTGTTTTTATTCAGTACTGCTTGGACTTTGAAGAAGGGGA
Organism: Glandirana rugosa; assembly: GCA_018402905.1. Lineage (NCBI taxonomy): Eukaryota > Metazoa > Chordata > Amphibia > Anura > Ranidae > Glandirana > Glandirana rugosa. The sequence goes on along the minus strand of BLSH010280915.1, from coordinate 618,105 downwards.
GATACCCTGAAAGCTTGTCCTGAAAAAAATTATGTTAGTGCAAATAAAAAAAGTATCATGGACAGTACTCAATTTTCTCTAGCAAAAAGTAAGAAATTAGTTTTTTTTTGCAAAATTGTCGCTCTTTTTCTGTTTATAGCGGTGATCAGAAATGACGCAGAGGGGATAAAATACCACCAAAAGAAAGCTCTATTTGTGGGAAAAAAAGGACGCAAATTTTGTTGGGGTACAACGTCGCACGACCGCCAAATTGTCTGTTAAAGCGACGCAGTGCTGAATCGCAAAAAGGGCTCTGGTCCTAAACTGGGAAATCCTTCCGGCGCTGAAGTGGTTAAAGTGTGAGTTCACCTTTACAGAAAATCTGTAATGTGAACTTACACTGAATCCCCTTCCTCATCCCCCCCAGTCCCAATGTACCTGAGTCGCCACTTTACTGGTCGAGGGATTTGAAATTCTGCGGCTTTCTCTCCTCTTCTCCAGTGCTGACAGGACGGCCTAGGTGGGTCCTGATTGGCCAATAAAAATGACTCCTATACTTACCTTTACAATGTACGTTTAGGAGATTAAGCCGCGGGGGTTTCAAATCCCTTGACCGGTGAAGCTAAATTACAGAACTGGAAGGAACCCCCTAAATGGGACTATAATAGGCAGCAACACACCACTTTCATTTATAAACAAATAGTGTTTATTAAAAAGTACTTGGTCACTCTGAACTGAAAGTACGAGTAACTGATATATAAAACATCACATATGTGAAATAGATACATAAATCGGGTACATGCAATCCATCACAGGATTAGCTGTGACAATGTGAATACGTAGCTTAGATGGTGGAAGAAACAGTCCGTTGTCCAAGGATGGAGAGGGATGATGTTAAGTGTCCCAGTACCCAACGTTGAACGTTTCGGGTCCAATTGAGGCCCTTCATCAGGGTAAATACCAACGGAGTTTGGAAAATCTGTTTGATATTCAGGTGCACAGTTTCATCCGTTTCAATTGCATGTATTCGTTGTTGGACACCTTTCCAAGATAGGAAATGTAATGGTGTCTCAGGTGTGTATTAACAGGTATGTGATCGCTCTGAGTGAACGGACCCAAGTGAGTCAAAAAACAGAGAGAGTAGTTTTTTTGAGTAGGAGCCCAAAGAAGAGGCCCTAGTTATTCCAATGTATAATCAGTGTGTGGCATGTCAGGTAGGAATCCTCTTATCCTTTTAGTGATATTAATATTTCGATTTCTTTGAATTTGTTTCAAAGCGCCACTATTTCCGGGGGGATTTACCACCGGTTATTGGGGGGAGCCAAGGAGGTGGGATCTGTCCATCCCAAACCTCGTGGGTCCCGAGATCCTACCTCTCCGGGCACCGTGCTGGTGAAGCGGTGACCTGATGTCTCACATCGAGTGATCGTGGGACTCCGGTACAGTGGGACCAGGGGAGAGGGTCCAGTGTAAGTTCACCTTACAGATTTTCTGTAAAAGTGAACCCACCCTTTAAGTTTGCCTTTACTAACAGATTCAGTGCCTGTTTTCGTGGACATGGTATTATTACTGGCTACCAGGTATTACTTTTAGTGATTTTCTGTGATATTGCATGCTCTGTACACTCAACCACATTTAAGTGGAGGTCCAGGCAAAGAACAGAGGCCCATGTTAACCAGCAGCTCCTACAGGGGTAGCGCTATACTAGTTTATAATTAAGTACTAAGGTAATACTAATGACCTATCTAAATGAAAAGTACTTTATATACATAGGCAAAGTTGATCTCTAATTAAATAGCAAAACAAAATGCTTTTGATTTTGAGTAAAGAGGGGCGGGTTTTTTTGCATAGGTCTTCACTGCTGACTGAAGGAGCATGTAAAGAATTCACTTAGTACCGTGACCATGTTAGCTAGGCTGATGTGCTGAGTTCAGTCTGTTGGAGCTGTTCTGTACTGTTTATAAGAAAGAGCCTTCTAATATGCTCCTTCTAAAGGCAGGGGTTGGCTAATTCATCACAATAGTAGCACTCACCTGAAATAAAAGGTAGCTGGGTAATCTGACCATCCACTGTGATTTGATCACTCTTGGACAGTGTTATTGCACCCTGTAGTGAAAGAAATGAAGAGGGATTTAATAAGTAATATATAAAGGCATTAAAAAAATAAAAAAAAATAAACTTCTCTCAAAGAAAACTTGCATAGAACATACTGTCAAATGATTTAAGGTTTAATATACAGGTATTTATTTGTGGGATACAGCACCATAAACATTCGTTATATATAATGGTGTGTATCCCATTACTACAGATGGCTGCTTCTGCTAAAATCTTGCCCTCAGTGCCCGCCTGCCCCCTTCTTCCAGGATCTTCTCCATCCATTGACTGAATGTGATGCATTGTGGGGGAGCAGTAATACGTGTTTTGTGAATAGTGGAGAGGGAAGTAGGGGCAGGCGAGTGATGAAACTTTTCTCTGTAGCAGCGGCTAGAAGACAGCCACTCAGCTCTGCATTCAATGGCTCTGAATAGGCAGCGAGGGGAAGACTTTTATCAGAAGCAGCCACCTACAGGTAATGGGATACACACCATTACACATAACGAATATGTATGATGCTCTATCTACTAAACTTCAGCAGCTTTAACTTTTCACAATAAGAACGGTAAAAATAAGCCCAGGAGCAGGCGTATTCTGTACCATACGACGCACTAATGTGACCATCAACTTATCATTATTGGATAGCCAAGTAAATATCATTAACACAGCAGACAGCATTATAGGGTCAGCTTTTTAACCCTTTCTCTGCCAGAGTCATGTTTGCATTTTTTTGCAGACATGTTAAAAGGCACATTTAGGCCTAAAGATTAGTTAAACCTCCCAAACCTTATACATTTTCTGAAAGCAGAGACTCTGGAGAATAAAAATAAACATACACTAAAGTTAATTTTAGTGCACATAAACACAATATATTACCCTTTGTTGGTAAAATATATCAGGGGGTTGTGCTGAGTACCAAACATGTCAAGCCTTAAAACTGTGTGTGCCTGTGAAATGGTGAAAAACGTCAGTACCCAAAATTGTCTATAGGCAACGCTTTGAAAGCCCTTACAGGTCATCAATTTAGACCTAACTGTGATTGATGGCCCTTTCAACGTGTGCGGAAGTGATTGGACAGCTATAAATTCCTCCCATTAGAAAGCCAACAGTAGGCTAAAGAGATGTGACCAGACTCATGGCTGCTATAGGTTGAAAATACTTTTGGGGTTACTGAGGAAAGTGGTGCAAAAAATGTGATGATGGGAAAAGTTCAGGAGCTTACAGCATCCAAGATACAGCTTTGTTCTGCCAAATCTGGTAAAATATGATTTATATTTTTTTAACCACTTCCCGACCGCCTGCCGTGTTTTCACGGCGGCAGTCGGGTTGCTGTGCACAAATCGCCGTAAAAAGACGGCGATCTGCGAATGGCCGCTAGGGGGCGTGCGCCCGCCGCACTCCTGAGGAGTGTGCCCGCGGCTCGGGTGGACCCGGCGAGCCGCGATGAGCGGCCACAGGCAAAGAACGGGGAACCGCCGATGTAAACACGGCGGTTCCCCATTCTGACAGTGCAGGCATGGGTGATCTACTGAGCCCTGTCACTGGGATCAGTTAGATCTCTCATGCCCATGGTAGCCCAACCCCCCCACAGTAAGAACACACCCAGGGAACACAGTTAACCCCTAGATCTCCCCCTGCAGGTTAACCCCTTCACTGCCAATGACATTTATACAGTAATCAGTGGACATTTCAATTTCTGATCGCTGTATAAATGTCATTGGTCCCAAAAAAGTGTAAAAAATGTCCGACATGTCCGATGCAATATCGCAGTACCGCTAAAAATCGCAGATCGCCGCCATTACTAGTAAAAAAAAAATAAAAACCCCAGAAATGAATTCTCATCATCCGTAAACGCGGCCACTTTTGCGCAAACCAATCAATAAACGGCAATTGTGATTTTTTTTTTATCACAAATATGAGGAAGAATATAAATCGGCCAAAGCCGGTGAAAAAAAATGTTTTTTAATATTTTTTTTTGGATTTGAATTTTAGCAAAAAGTAAGAAATTTGGGTTTTTTTGCAAAATGGTCGCTCTTATTTTGTTTATAGTGGTGATCAGAAATGACGCAGAGGCGATCAAATACCACCAAAAGAAAGCTCTATTTGTGGGAAAAAAAGGATGCAAATTTTGTTTGGGTGCAACGTCGCACGACCGCGCAATTGTCAGTTAAAGCGACGCAGTGCTGAATCGCAAAAAGTGCTCTGGTCCTAAAGCTGGAAAACCTTCCGGTTGGTAAGTGGTTAAATATGGGCTAAAGCACTTTGCACTGCCTACAGAAATTAATCTAAAGGACATGTGTGATCTACATCTAAGCAGATCCAAGTTCCAGTCATGTGGTGCAAAAGCTTTATAAAGTAAAAAAAATAAAAACTTTCTTTCCTTTATTTGTTTCTCATACCACAACCCCCCCCCAGGCACTGCAGCCTTCACTGGGATTATTTTAGCAACTGAGGCTGCGCTGTCAATCCAGAAAGCAGTGGGCAGGACTAGGTGTGGCCAGGTAATGACTGACGGGCTGCAGACTTGTGAATTAGCAGTGACAAAGCTGGTAGCCACACTCCCAGAAACATCTTCTAATCCCATTATAGTGCCTACATAAGCGTGACAACTCTGTTCTGAATTCAGGATCAGTACAGCATTGCTGCCACACCATCACAGGAAACTGCATTAGGTGGACTTCAGTGGCAGGATCAACGGGTATTTGTAAGACATTGCACAGGGACTAAGAGAAAACTGTAAGTGCATTTGCACTTATCAATAAGTGCTGTGGCACATTCTTCTTTCAATAGGTGGTCATAGTTCTACTTCATCGGTTTGTCAAGGTTTGAAGCTCTGAACAAGGGGGAGGCCTTTCCCCCAAAACACATTGGCATTGTTTGATGCTCTTAACCAATTCAATAAGACCTCTGAGTGATACGGATGTTTGTACCAGGCGCTCCTCAATACCCACCACATATTTCTACTCCAAGCAATGCAGACCTAGTAGGAATATCTATTACTATACCATCAGCATATTTGATCGTAGATTTTAATGGCATATAAAACTGTAAATTTTAATGGCTGAAGAAACTCACATTTGATGTTAAGTAGATAATACTTGTGAAACAGGTTTCTGATGAGCTCACACCGCACTTTTCAAACGTTCCCATGACAGTGCCACCTTCAGGAAAATTTGGGCTCTGTGCATAAAAATAAACATTAATAAAGGTTATTTAAGATACATGTTAAAAATATATATTTGGGCCTTGCTTAGACATATTACCCTATGAGGAAATAGGGCTTTCACAAAAACCATTGCTACAGTATAGATTCGTTCTACAAGACAAATACAATAAAAATAGCAAAAATAATGTAATCTTTTAAAAAGCAGTGTCACAAAGAAAAGTTTCATATTTCTACTTTTCAATTTCATTGAAGTACTATGTTGTTTGTGTTATTTTCTGCAGTTATACTGTACCTCCTTAATGTGACCTAGGTAATAAAAATAATGAAGATTTTGGTCTCACCAACGTCAACGTGCTTTTTATTGAACTGATCGCCAACATTCCTAGACATGCCCAAACCCTAATATTCTTTATGTTTTTAGTGGCAAAAATGACAATTGCTAAAGTGTAGAAAAGTCCAGTTGTCTATATAGCTGCCACCAAAGACAAACTCTCCTGAATTTTGCTCCATGAGAAGTTGACCAACATTCTTAGGGACAAGTAAACCAGATTTCATAAGATCTGGAAGCCTTGGCTACAATATTTGCAATCTCCAGACTTTCGTTGAACTAAAAAAAAAAAACCTGGCAGCTCTGGTCGGAACTGCTGTTCTAACAATCTGATGTTAGTACAGCAATCTCCTCTGTTGTTCTATTGTGTTCTGATAGGGGGACGGCCTCACCAGAACACTCCAGTCAGTGCTCTCAGCCATTGATTTTCCAGCATGGTGTCCGACTAAAGCTGGCCAAATGGTTGTTTGTAGATGCCCCTCCATAGCTCCTTGCTGTAGTGGCCAGTTATGGGTGGTGGACAGTGACCTTGTTTTGTATTGTAACTTTGGGCGCACACCAGATGCACACCAGCCATTACGCCACGGCTGGGTGTCTGGTCCTGTACCTTTAAGGAGGGATGGGCTCCTCCAGTCACCTGTCCTCCATCTATCCATTAAATTGCATGTGCTTCCATTGTGAAGCCTCATATATAGAGTTAGGGCTGCAGTATACAGGGAGCCTTGACGGGGCCTGCAGCTTACGCATGCACTTGCAAATGTGTGTAACCAATCCCCTGCCTTTTAAACGCTACTGTTAGGCAGGTGAATTTGTTTGGTGACAGACTGGTCGGTAAGTTGAGCTTGGAATTCTTTGTTGTTTGTTTGTAGATGCCCCTCCATAGCTCCTTGCTGTAGTGGCCAGTTATGGGTGGTGGACCTTGTTTTGTTCTGTCGGACCAGCTGCCATACACGCGGGCCGAATGTCGGCTGGTTTTTATTGAACTGGCGGATGTCGCCCACCATTTGGCCCATATGTATTAGACTTAACAAGTTAATGGCAGAGAAGCATTGGGATCCCACGTGCGAGAAGCAATATGTTGATCCATTCTTGTATCTTCCTTTACTCATCCTACTTCTTTCTTTTTCAAAGGCCTGTAATCCTTTATGTTGTTAAAACAATAAATATATTACAAAATAAAATAGTGATCTCTCATAAACTCTATGACAATCTTTGGGATATAGGCCATTTCGCTTTTTGACAAAACCTAAAGTATGACACTTGTTCAATTGAGCCTTAGCACAGGGAAAATCAATGTATAATACATGGAAGGAAAAAATAAGTTTTTTTTTACTGATAATCTTACCGAGACCAGGACATAAGTACAAATTCCATGAAACCGGTATGAGTTAGTGTCAAAAGTTGTGATCACTGAGCCACCTTCTATAGCACATCTTCCAGGACAAGGTGTATTTGTGCAACTCCACTGCCCTGCATTACATTGGCTAGAGAATACAAAACGCAATGAATTAATGTGCAATTATAATATTTTATGTATGTTAGTTCAACAAATCGCTGTCTAATTAATTTTTTTATTTTTTTTATTAGCTAAATACTTTGCAGGTCAATCAAAACAAAAGACAAAGCTGTACAGCATGTTTACTTCAAAAATTAGCCACAGTCTAAATAGAAAAGCCTTTGTCCTGCCAGCCAGTTGCAGAGTGGGACCCTTGCTCTCTGTGGAGAAGTGATCTCTTTACAAAGGTCTGACATGCCCCTTAGGGTCCTTTCACACCAGTGGATCGTTCAGGTTCACCTGTCAGTTTTTCAGGCGGACCCAAACGGACGCTACATTGTCCTCTATGGAGCGACGGATGTCAGCGGTTACATGTCCGCTGACATCCAATCCGCTCCGATCCGCTAAGGATGATACAGACGGATGGAAACCCTATTTTCCATCCGTCTGGCGGATCGGATCAGATGAACACGGACAGATGGTCCGTGTTCATCCGATCCCCCATAGAGGAGAATGGATCTCTGACAGGTCAGTTTCTGTACAGAGTGCAGAGACAGTCCTGTCATCCGCCGGCTCAGCGGGGATCAACAGGTGGATCCCCTGCTAAGCAGCGGAGCCCGTCTGCTAGTGTGAAAGGACCCTTACTGAGTTAAAGCCAGAGCCCTCCAATCAGCAGTGAACATGAGCTTTGCTAACTGCAGAGCTATAGGTGTGACTCAGTAGGGGGTGTGTCAGACCTCTGCAGAGTGATCACTGCTTCCCTATAGACAGCAAAGTGTGTGGCGGCTTTAGAAAGCAAAAAAACTAAGAGACATTTAATGGGATTTTTGTAAATGGTTTAAACTGATGGCTCTGTTGGGCTTTAGGGCTCATTTACATTGTCCACAGGCTAGATGCTCTGTTTTAGTGTGGAGTTTTTGGATGCTGTGAGCCACAGTGAGGGGGTGGTGCGAAGCGCATTTCAGCGCATTTCAGCGCATCACACTTTCATTTTTTTTCTTTTAACTTTATTTGAAGTGCACAAAGTGACACTTCATTGTTGTCTCCACACAGCAGTGCATTGCATTGTGCTGCTGTGTGATGGCATGCAAGGCCTTCCTGTGTGCTGCAGTAAAATGCTACATGTCTACATTTTACCGGAGCTCACTGCACCTCTGGTCTGCATTGCACTGCAAATGGGGCATATAGAAAACAATTGTTTTTATGTGCCCTAGCAGTGACTGGTGTTATCGAATGCAGAAAAACACCAGTCACAGCACTATGTATGAACAAGCTCTTAATATAATAAAACCAGAGAGAATTACAACCACAATACAGTTTACAATTCACCATGAAAAACTGAGTAATACATACATACACCAACATACAGCACATATGGAAACTTACATGACAGCTTAGGTTATGGAGAATAGCATTATCCTTGATAAGCCTCCTATACTATAAAACGGTTTGCCAACCAACCTGCCAGATGTGTGTTTTTTATGTCTTTGTGTGCAAGTGAGATGTCCCCTCTTTTCCTGTCCCACTGGCCATCCCTCCAAATGGGATACAGACGTTAATAAAAAAAAAAAAAAACTGTTGAAGGTTGTAGCCTTTCTTAAATATACTAAACATCCTTTTATTGTTATCTGTCTCCCTGTTGCAAAGCTAAACCTCACTTCCTTTGACAATAATCATGCCGAAAGTGAGGGGACATATAGCCACTAGCATCACAGCAGCAAAAGCTTCAGCACTTTTTACATCATTAAGGCCACATTCCCACTAGTGAATGGGCCCGACATGTGTAGGCAGGTGCAGTCTACTTTCTTTACTGCAGGCAGTACTCAACCGCAGTGACATTGCAGAGGGTGTGGAAGCGAAAAGGAACATGGTTTCACTATGGTTTCCTGTTTCACTGGGGGATGCTATCCGGTTGGATGCTGCCACCCCATGTGACTCTGGTGGCCATCTTGGGTCAGGCAGAGTCTATTTAAGACCCTGACTCCCGAGCTTGGCATGCATTTCGTGAGTGGGTACTGTAGGAACAGGTCACCCATCTGACGGAGAGCGATTAACGGCAGGAAGAGCTTCCAGATGAGTAGGGAAATGATAGGAACACGTCATCCTTCCTGGAAATCTTCCCATTTGACTATGGACCAGCCAGGCCACATTCTGCCCCACAAGACATCTGCTGTCGACACATCCGAGACCTGCTCCACTACATACTGCTGTTGCATTCTGTGAGTGCTACCAGTTGGGTGTCTTCCTGCCAGGTTTATTGTAAATTGTTGAAGTGTTTAGCACGCTGTTTGCACCTCCGCAGTCACCGATTATATGTCAGAACCCTCTTGTGTGTTCTCAGCGATTAGCAACCCCATTAAAAGCAATGTGAGGCTGCCGGCCCCCACAGCTAATTATGGCAACTTACATGTAATTGCTCATGATACAATCACCTGTGAATGACTGTCCGTGTCCACGGTGATCATTGTATGAGCAATTAGCCTTGATTAGTTGTGGGAGCCAGCAGCCTTTCATTGCTTTCATTTTTTTTTTAATTATCTTTATTGAGTTTTCATTTCTTATTCCTTACATACAAAAGAGAAAGTATCAAAATATCTAACTTAGATATTTTGATACTTTCATTGCTTTCAATAGGGCTGTCTCCTGCAGCTAATCGCCAAGAACCCCTGCTGGGGTTCTCCTATTTAGTCGGTGTCAGGTCCAATCGGAAGTGTGAATGTGGCTTAACCAGGAACAAGTACAGGAAATTTATGACATCCCTCTAACTTTACTTGCTTCATCCTTGATCCAGGCCTATTGCAAACTACTGATGGCGACAGAGCCAGGAAACCAGTATCTGCTGACAGAGGTCAGCACTGGCAGTCTCTATATTTCTTTTCCTGATCTGTTGATTGAAAGGCACTGGTGACACAGATCTACATATGCCACATGATCCTAACCAATTATTTCCATTCTTTGAAAATGTATGAAGACGTGCTTCTATGCTGATCTGGAGTAAAAGGAATTGCTCTTACATTGCTCAATGGACAATCATGGGTAATTGACTATGATGGGAACATTGCACAGGCAGACGTATTAAGTTTTGAAGCCTAATAATAAACATGTACTGGAATTCACATGGTAGTTGCCCATAACTCACACTTACCATGCACATGGGGAGATTAGGATACTTTTCACAAGTTGTCACAGTAGATTCTGATGTGACACAGATAAGTAGGTTTTTGTGTAATGACCGATTGTGAAATGTACGGATAAGCTGCCACGGTGACTGCTACTAGACAAAGCAGCAAATTACGCAGTAATTAGAATTATTTGGCCAGCTCTATTTGCCATCGCTTGGTGTGGTCCTTTTATTGTCCTTTGCTTATTTGCAGGACAGCTTTTATTTCCCAGCCCTGTGACTCACCTTCATAAACAACTAGTACTGTGTATTATGCTTAAAGGACCACTGCAGCCATATATAGAGCTATATATTTTTCATATTTCCATATTTTGAAAACTTTTCGTATTCATGCTAAATCTAAATCCAACATATTGTTCTGTTATAGGCTATTTCAAGCTTTTATAAAGTCAAATCTTTTTCTAATAAGTGGTAAGGCATTAGAACCCCTGACTTCACTGCTGTGTTTGTCTCCATTAGAGATTTACTTTTCCTAATTGCCCCGTTGACTGCTTTCACTGAGACTAATTCTGAGGGAGAATCAACTTTTTTTTTTCAATCCTAAAGAGTTTTTATTAGTATTGAAATGGGCATAAAGCAACAACATCAATCCTGAAAAACACATGCACCTATGTTGTACATATTCAAGAATCCAAAATGTTGAATTGTCACCAAAACAGGAATAAGAAGGGAACTTTTTTAATGGGAACACCTGATCCAGTGACAACTGCTTAAGAGGGAATTTCTCAAACTTCGGAGAGATTTTCTCTCACTTGCTGTTGTGTGTACAGGATAGGAAGTAATCTCACCATTCAGACACAGATGGCAACCCCCCCCCCCCCCAACCATACACTATCCAAAATGGAAAAAAGAAAGTTAATACCTTAGATACTTTAAAACGAGACCCCCTACTATTACAGTCTGTAGAAGTACGGTCATACCTTTCTGGATATACAACCCTTTTGGGTCACAGGGGAAGAGTTAGCTGACAGGGCCGAGCCATGCCAAGTTCAGAAGGGATCCCGACAATATTTTTAGATGGGAGCTGAAGTCAGCTATGACTACCCTTCCCCAGCTTGGTGCTCCATTAAAAGCAGGGGGACCGGGTCTCTGTATCAATTTCCCCGGTCTCTATGGATGGATGAGAATTGAATGCAGTGCGATCTACAGTGTATTAGAGTCATCGGAGGACAGGTGAGACATCAGGAGTGTTTTAGACCCCTGGTGTCCCATTAAAGAGAATCTGTCACCAAAAAATCATCACATAGCGACTTTTCGTCCCCTATGTGATGAAAAAAAAGTTAAAAAAAAAAGCAAAGTTACACCTAAGCACATAAAACCCCCCCAAAAAATGTTGAGGCCTTCCCACCCCCACATACACCTATGTACGAATGTAAATGCAAGCGTCGAGGGTGCCTATGCATGAAAACATCAAGTGAGAGCAATCATTCTAGCAGCAGAGCTCCTGTGTAATGCTAAACTGATGGCCTTTAGGGGCCTTAAAGTGTCATCTATGCAGAATATAGGGCGCTCAAATTTGTCGCCCTTTCACAGACGCATGCACTTTCAGGTCTTGATGTTGGATATCTATGTGCTCGGCACAACCTCATCTTTTATATTTTACCTAAAATTAACTTAATGTATTGTTTACTGAAATTTTAAGATTTACTAGACTTTTGCGCTAATATTGTGTAACATGAAAAATTGGAACTACCACCATTTAATTGTCTAGGGTGTCTGCTTTCAGAAAATATATACAATGTTTTGGGGGTTTTATGCAATCTTCAGGTCTATAATGATTTTTTAAACGTGTGCAAAAAACACAAAACAGTTAAAGAGGAAGTAACCCCTGATTGGGTTTACTTCCTCAATATTTCCCTGCAAAGTAGGAACATAAATAGCTACTACGCGTAGTAGCCCATTATGTGTCACTTACCTGCAAACAAAGCCTGCGATGTCCAGTGATGTCCCCTGTGCTGGTGGCGTCTATCTTCAGCCCCTCTTCCTTCCGAGGCCGCGACTCCGGCTCTGTGACTGGCCGTAGGCGCGTGACGTCACTTCCATGCATGCGCGCGGGAGCCTCCAGTCACGGCACGATCACAGTGAAGATACGGCACGGTGGCCGTTTCTTCACTGCGAATGAGCCGAAATGACGTTGGCATATCTAGTGCACTGCATATCTCCTGAACCGTGCAGGTTTGGGAGATATGCAGGGCACCTACAGGTAAGCCTTATCATAGGCTTACCTGTAGGTTAAATGGTTGTCACGGGTTGACAACCACTTTAAATACAGATAGCACCCATGGTACTGATGCAATAGAGAATTAAAGAGACATTGGGGTTGATTTACTAAAGGCAAATAGACTGCACTTTGCAAAGGGCAGTTGCACTCTGCAAATTGCTCCAGAGCTTAGTAAATGAGGTAAAGCTTTACTTTACAAAGAATACCCAATCACGTGCAAGAATATAAAAAAACCCCAGCATTTTTGCCTGCACATGATTGCATGATGGAAGGCAGCAGAGCTTCTCCTCATTTACCAAGCTGTGGAGCAACTGCATATTGCAAAGGGCACAGTGAATGTGCCTTTAGTAAATCAACCCCATTGCCTCTACATTTTGCCCAATCTAATAAATGCACGCTTGCAATCTGTACATTACATGCTGACATTAGCATTATCTGCTGCAGCAATTTGATCTGTCTAAGCAGAGTTACAATTACTGCCAATCTGTCAGTGTTTTTAAAAGTTCCTGGAGTGTTGGAGCCTCAGGCATCTGGGTTGCTAGCAACTGCTAACTCCCTGTCTGCTATGCCATCAATCTCTTAATCATACTGGTGCAAAAAATTGGAAGTGAAACATGCAGGATTGCTGAAGTGGTAGTAAACTCTTGGAAAAAAATATAAAAGCTTCCTTCTGCAAGGCAATATCATAATGTGCTAGTATGCACTGCATACTAGCACATTAGGAAAGACTTACCTTGAAACTAAGCCCTCCAGTGGCGTGCTGTCACCGCTGCAGAGGCTTCCATCTTCACTCGATCTCGCTTCCAGATTCATGTGCACGTGAGTTTCGGCATGGCACACACCTCAGAAGTAAAGTCACAGTATGCCGTTCTTTTAGAGCGCATGCACTGGTGACGTCACCAGCTGTTGCTCGCTGAAATATCTCCTACACAGTGCACTTTTAGAAGATATTCATTTTACCTAAGGGTAAGCTTTATTATAAGCTTACCTGTAGATGAAAATTGAGATGCGGAGTTTACTATCACTTTAATTTTTAGTTCATTGGTAAATTTCAACTTGGGCTTTTGCTACTGAGTTCAGCAACCAGGCTTTTGTTCAACAGAGTAGCTTAGAATAGACGGGTACATGTGCAAAAGAACCTAGAGCCATAGCTGCTGGATGCAAATGATATTGCAACATATTCATTTAAAATGATTCATTCAATGCCTGATTAAAAAAATATATCGTACAAGAAAATAGAAATGTATAAAAACTCTATGTAGGCCATTTATCAAGCAAATTAGCTACATGACAGGTTTACAGTGTATTTGCTACCCGTGTGTCTGAATTATTGGACAGCCAACTGAGACAGATTTGATTTGCAGTGTCTGTGACAAATGTATTACTAAAAATAAGACAGATTTTCACGGATAAATAAGAAGTGACAGGGTCAGATTTCATTTGCAGGATTTGCATTTTAAATTTTACAGAGCAGGGACTGGTCAGAAAGGTATTATTTTGACGCAGTTGGCCAGCTTAAAAACCACTTCCGGACCATCCACTGTTTATATACGGCAGTATGTTGCCGTTGAATAACGTTGCTATGGTAGCAGATAGCTACCATGATACCTGTATTTTTAAAAACGGCAGGTGGACGGTTTTCGGATAAAAGTGATCACTTTTATCGGTGGCGGGAGAGGTGCCCCCGCCACATTTCCGTCATCTCCGCCGCTTACCAGACCCGCTGGTAGCAGCGGAGACGATCGCGTCCTGTTCCGTCCATGCCTAGGAGCCGAGTGAGCAGAAGATGCCGCCCACTCGGCTCCATAGCATTGCAGGGCGGAAGCAACATCAAACGTCACTTCAACCCGTAGCTCTTAAAGGAGAAAAATTATTATTTTTTTTTTCAATGACATTTCATTTTTTTTTATTGCATTTTAGTGTAAATATGAGTTTTAAGGTCTTTTTGACCCCAGATCTCATATTTAAGAGGTCCTGGCATGCTTTCTTCTATTACAAGCAATGTTTACATTGCTTGTAATAGGAATAAAAGTGACCCAATTTTTTTTTCAAAAGGACAGTGTAAAAATAAAAAATAAAAAGTAAAATAAATAATTAACAATAAAAAAAAATTTAAACTGCCCAATCCCCGCGAGCTGGCAGGCAGAAGCGAACACATATGTAAGTCCCACCCGCATATGAAAAAGGTGTTTAAACCACACACGTGAGGTATTGTCATGATCGTTAGAGCGAGAGCAATAATTCTAGCACTAGGCATCCTCTGTAACTCAAAACTGGTAACCTGTAGACATTTTTAAACGTCGCCAATGGAGATTTTTAAGTGCCGAAGTTTGTCGCCATTCCGCGATTTTTAAGCATGACATGTTGGGTATCAATTTACTCGGCGTGACATTATCTTTCACAATATAGAAACAACTTGGGCTAACTTTACTGTTGTCTTATTTTTTAATTAAAAGAGTTGATTTTTTTTACAAAAAAAATCGCGCTTGCAAGACCGCTGTGTAAAAATGGTGTGAAATAAAGTATTGCAACGACTGCCATTTTATTCTCTAGGGTGTTAGAAAAAAATATATACAATGTTTTGGGGTTCTAAGTAATTTCATAGCAAAAAAAAAAAGATTTTAACTTGTAAACACAGACTCTCTAAAAGAGGCTCAGTCCTTTAGTGGTTACGCAGGTATTGTAATGTATGTGAACAAAAAAAATCCCTGTTTTTGTGCAAGATTTGCTAGAAAGGGTGTATAGCAGTGTGCAGAGGGTATATCGTGACTTTTTTGTGTTAATATGTAGTTACACCTCTTTAGCACCTGGTAGGTTATATACATGTACAGTATAAGCTATTTGGATTCAAACACAGGTATCTTTTTTCTTTTGTAATGCAGGTCACTGACCAGATCTGAACCTGTAGCTCTGCTACAACTTCTGTCTATTTGGCTCATATTGGCACTATATCCACTAGAACATTTACATTTTGCAGAGCAGAGTAGGGACTGGCCAGAGAAGAATTGCTTTGATGCAGTTGGCCAGCTTAAACATGTATTGCAATTTATGTAAACAAAAAATCCTTGCTTTCCTGCAAAGTTTGCTAGAAAGGGTGTGCAGCAGTGTGCAAAGGGTTCATTCAGAATGTTCCGATTTCATTCATCTACAGTGCAAGTTTGGAGCAATTTAGCACTTAGAATGTAAAGTTGGTGATACATGGATCAAATTTTGGCTGGTTCAACAGGTACCTAACAAATTTCTGTTCAAGAGAAGTCAGTTGTTAGATCGGCTTCTTTTGAAAGGTCCTGCTGGAAAACCAGAATCCAGCCAATGGGCTGCAGCATTGATCAGTGTATTTTGATGGAGGGGGAGTCCCACTATCAGAATAAAAAGACACAGCGGGGAAGGATTTCCCCATCCACCTCGAATGTGCAGATGGGGAAATCTTTAATATATGGCCCCCTTAACCTTATCTCACTTACTGCTGTTTAGCATTGCCATGCTGTTCAAAAGAATTCATAAATGTCCTCTGTATGTTCACATACCTACATGAGCCTAAGTAAAAGTGTGGCTATAATGATCTGATCTTTTTGCCAAGTGAAACAATATGTGACACAGATCATAAAGCTTGTCAGCGGGCCAACACCTACTCCAATTGTGTAACTGTCTGAGTGAAATATGCAGACTCAGAATGAAACATTATTACACAATGGATGGGGAAACTTGCTCACCAAACACTGCAGTCAGTACGAATATGTTCCCCAGAGCTGTAGATTTGTCCATTGAAAAAACAAGGGCAGTCACTGACTGGGACACAGGTGTTGTCTCTAGACAGGTCATCAAGGACAGTTCCTGCAAAAGGGATAAGATGTTCATATAATTTCCTATCAGATGCCATGTATCTAAACTAGTATCTATGGTATCAATAGGAAACAAATCACAGCTTGTATTTTTTAATTGTTCTTCCATTTTTCATCAGTTGGAGAAATGACTCCTGAAAATGTAGTGGCAACATACCTACTGGAATATCTATATACTGAGTATGTGTAATAGCCTTAGAGATAGTGGACAAGAAGTGCTGTGTAACAATGTGTGAAGCCTAGTACACGTTATTAGAAAATTTAACAAATGATTGTTCGATTTCCCCTGAATGTTCATACCATGCTGAAATTGAGAATGCCATTAATAATATGAAAATTCTCAAATATCAGAGGAAAATGTATTGCGTACGTAGCTATGTTGCAGGGTAGATCATTGTTTCTGATCATGTGCGGCTTTGCTGATTTGATTTTTTAAGGATGAATACTGTACTAATTAAACAAAAATCAGTTGTTATGCTAACAAGAAAACATTTTCCAGCATGGTCCTTCTGAAATTTTTGTCTGAACAGTTGACATCGGCTCTTGATAGTAGTATACTAACAAGTAAAATCGAATGATCGTTCCAAAAAATTTTCTAATAATGTGTACTAGGCTTAATATCAGCAGACTTCACCAGTATTACATTATTTTATAAAATTACGTGTCTGTCACTTTTGGGGCATTCAAGACATTGGTGTTATTAGTAAAGTTATATGAAACCTTCATACATTGCGGTGCAGTTTACTTTGAAAGACACCCCAGCAAAATAAGGGTTCAATTTATCAACATTTTCACCTGGGATTTATACAATATTTATCCAAGATTCACCCATTTTTCACATATGATTGAATTGGAAAAATGGATGAATTTTGTGTAAAGGTTGTGTGAATCTTAGGTGATAACATTGATAAATAGAACTCTAAAACAACACAGCAGAGTTGCAGCTCTTTACAATATACGATAACACAATATAGTGTGTTGTGGTGCATTGCGTTGCAAAAAATCAATTTAAAATAAAGGAGCTGCCTTATTACAATGCACGTTAACACATTTTGAGTTTCTACACTGCAAAGATGTGAAGTCAGAAAAGGTTTCCAAATCATAACTCTTGGACTACATACTTTTTCCGGGTCAATGACTCAAAAAGTATTAAGCTAGTGGACCAGCATAATAACATTTTCAAAATAGGAGGACAACAGAGTTCACAGCCCATGTGTTTCTCCTATGGCATGCCTTTGCCTTTAAACTTTACCTTAGCTTAACCTAGTCAAGTTTAAGTCCCAACAGTGATATTGTACAGCAGGACTATCTCAAGGATTAAATGTACAAAAAGTAAAATGGCCAGGGCAGCATAATATCATCAATTGTGATAAGGCCAAAAAAATATATTGTGGTAAGAATTGGAATTTCTGGGGTTAACCTATCCACAGGGATCTAGTAAAGGTTCAAGAAACCATACTGCTGGAACTCTGTTGCCACCCATGGCTATTTTGTTTTGATTTATTCTTTAAATGGAGAAGAAGGGTTCTCAAACTGTGTAAAGAATTGCTGATAACAGGGCAGAACCTATGGGCCATAGACAGGTGTAGATATAACCCATACTTTTTTCCCATTACCCTCATATTGTATTTGTGCTCAGAAAGATATTTTGATTTTGGTGTATTACATGGCCGGTATGAGCTAATTTCCTAGTCATGTTATTTTTGTCCTTGTTATTGGGTGTAAGTTAGTTGTTATGTCAAACATCCCAAATAACACTATAATTTATTTGAACTATTATGGTTCAATTAAGCCTGTGTTTGGTTTAATTGGCTTGGGCAGGGAGTTATTCCATAGTCCAGTGAAAAGTACCATAGAAAAAAAACAAAAACAAAACTCAACACTGAAGACTACTGTAAGGTGTAACATGTATTAGAACATGCATTCAATGATTCCCTGGTTTTGGACTGCTTTCTATAGTACTTTAGATGTTCTACAGCAGGGGTGTCAAATTGGCGGCCCTCCAGCTGTTGGGAAACTACAAGTCACATGATGCCTCTGCCTGTGGGAGTCATGCTTGTAATTGTCAGCCTTGCAATGCCTCATGGGATTTGTAGTTCCGCAACAGCTGGAGGGCCGCCAGTTTGACACCTGTGTTCTACAGTGAAGCAAGGCTGTGCCCCTAACAGAGCACTGGGAAAAAGTAAGTGGGGTGCCCCATGCAGTAGGAGAATAAGTTGTTTGCATATAGTCAAGTCCATTAGGATAGTGCAGGACTCTATTCTCTGTTATTTCATACTGTTCAAGTTACCTGGTGGGCAGAAGCAGCCGTAAACACAGTGTGAATTACATGTGTATTGAGGGTTCGAACAAGTGGGGCTGCAGGGATTTGCACATTCTTCATAAATCTGATTGGATGGACAAGTGCCCAAGGCTAGAAAAGAAAAAATGCAAATAAGATAATAGGGATAATACACAATAATAGAGCATTGTTTTATTATATACTATTATTGCATTAATCAGTTTTTGCCAAGCCGCTATTCAGGAACCATTTTATTTGTCCAAGTCCAAGAAGAAAAATTGAGTATATTACAGATTTACAGTCCTTAGATTTGATGACTACATAAGTTTGCCTACTCACTGTACTGTATCTAAGGTGGAGCAGTGTTGTTACCTTAGGACTACAGAACACCCATTCTTCATCCTTATTACATTTTATTGTAGGAGAATGCTTTCCATCACTCTGTATTCAGTGTGCTTCTTCTAGAAAGTTACAGTATAGAACTTGGACAGTTTGTGATTATGCTACTGCTTGAGCAAGCATAAATTTTGTTATCCTTTGCAACAAATAAAAATTAATATGTCCTAGATGTAGTAGGAAGGAGTAGCCTGATGCAAAGAGCACCACAGAAATGCTTCACAGAAAGGTCCATGGGACCTGTGAGCAGGACACGTTCACCCCATTTCTTGCAGGGACAAGGATTACTTAAATTGTCACCAATTTTGACTTGTCACTGATGCAGGAATAGAAGGGAAGTTGTTAAATTAGGACACTTGTTCTGGTGACAATTCAAGAGAAGATTTGCCTTACGTTGGGGCCTAGTGGAGCACATTATAGGTTAACTTGTATTTTTAGTGTTATGCAGGCCATACACTCTAAGTCAGTGATGGCGAACCTTTTTGAGCCCGAGTGCCAAACTGCAGCCCGAAAACCAACTTATTTTTTCAAAGTGCCGAGCAGCAGTATGCAAAAGGTATACAGCAGCTTATTTTTAAAACACCTCATACTCTGGGGCACATCATTTAATGTAACAGAGGGGATTGTAGAAAGAAGACCCAGTGGCTTAACGACCACTTTAATTCACAGCATGCAGGCTCCTTTAGTGATCTTGTGGCATTCACCTGCATACGTTAGCAGCCATGGGGAGGGGTTAGAGGTGGAGATGATGGTATGTGCATATTGGTACCAGCAGTATAATGTGCCCACATGAAAAATCTCACCTGGCTCCGACTCCGGAGTCCAGTGTCCAGCTCCCCTTTTCTGCTCCAGTCCACAGCTCCCCTGTTTCTCCTCCAGTTCACAGATCTCCTTTTTATTCTCCAGTCCACAGCTCCCCCTTTTCTTCTCCAGTCCACAGCTCCCCTTTTTCTTCACCAGTCCACAGCTTCCTTCTTGTCCCCCAGTCCACAACTCCCGTCTTCTCCCCCTGTCCACTGTTTCCCTCTTGTCCCCTGGTCCACAGCTCCCCTTTTCTGCTCCAGTTCACAGCTCCCATTTTTCTACACCCGTGTAATATGACGACCATGGTTATACGTGTATGGTAGTAGAGGTGGAGATTGGGGAGGGGTAC
>BLSH010280915.1:548640-574389 GCA_018402905.1 Glandirana rugosa | reverse complement strand
AACCACTTGCCGACCGTCAACCGCAGTTTGACGGCGGCAAGGTGGCTCGTTATCGCAAACCGCTGTCATATGACGGCAGTTACGAGATGCATTTTGAGCGTGCGCGCTCACTGTGTTCCGGGGGAGCCAGGGAGCGGGTAGGGGGACTCGATCTTCGCCGGCTACCCGCAGTGAGAGAAGGGAGGTCCGTGTATGTAAACACGGATCTCCGTTCTCATAAAGGGGGAAGGGCTGTGATCACAGAATTCCTGTTTATGGAAGCCATGATCACTCCCCTCCCCCTGCCAGCCCAGCCCCCATACAGTTAGAACACGCCTAGGGAACACATTTAACCCTTAGAGCGCCCCCTCCAGATTAACCCCTTCACTGCCAATGTCATTTACACAGTAATCAGTGCATTTTTATAGCACTGATCACTGTATAAATGCCAATGGTCCCAAAAAAGTGTCAAAATGGTCCGACATGTCCATCGCAATATCGCAGTACCGCTAAAAATCGCAGCTCGCCGCCATTACTAGTAAAAAATTAAAGAAAACTGAAAACCACAGAAATTAATTCTCATCATCCGTAAACGCGGCAGCTTTTGCGCAAACCAATCAATAAACGCAGATTGCGATTTTTTAAACCAAAAATATGAGGAAGAATATAAATCGGCCGAAATCAATGAAAAAAAATGTTTTATTATTTTTTTTTTTGGATTTGTATTTTAGCAAAAAGTAAGAAAAACTGTTTTGTTTTTTTTGCAAAATTGCCATTTTTTTTATCTATGGCGGTGCAGAGGAAATCAAATACCACAAACTACAATACTACAAACAAGCCTAGCACTCAACCAGGACCACTTACAACCTTGACAGCACTGGAGCAGCTGAATGGAAATCAAAAGATTCCAACACCATGTGCCACGAGAGGCAGAAGTAGGGTTGCCACCTCATCCCTTTAAACACAAACATATATGAATTACACAGGTTCTGTGGCTGATTAAGGTGGTAATTAAACGCACTTGGTGACTTATCTGCATTTAATCAGCCTCAGAACCTGTGTAATTCATAAGGGTTTAAAGGGATGAGGTGGCAACCCAAGGCGGAATGTGGCCTGCACAGTCCCAAAAGAGTAGGCTTCCTGGAGAAGTAGACAATAGGCCCTGCGCTGTCCCTACCCCTCCAGAACATTTCCCTGCATCTAAGCACTGTCCCTGACAAACGGGGATCCTATCCCTATACTAGCCACTTGCTAAAAGTGCACCAAACCCGGAAGCTGAAGTCTTAAATAGACTCTTCCTGACCCAAGATGGCCACCGCAGTCACAAGGGGCACCCGCATCCAACTAGATAGCAGCACCCCTGTGACTGAGGAAATCATAGAGGAGCCAAGTTCCCCTCAATGTCCACCCCATCTACATCGCTACTGCGGTCCAGCGCTACCTGCAGTGGAATACAGACTGCATCTAACTACAGGGGTTTCATGGATTTTTAGATTTTAGGGAGGAGTGATCATTCACTTTTCATTTACAGCTTTGTGTTTTGTACTTTGTATTGTATTAATCTCATTTAGTATGGTTGAGGTACTGTTCTATTTTTTAAACAAATCTTTTGTTTTATTTTTAGGGCTTATTGCTATGGGCACAAAGGCCCATACAGCATGCGAGAGTGCTTTGTTTCTGTTTGGGCTGTGTCAGCCTATGCTAGTCAATAGAGATGCAGATGCTGTACAGACTCACCTGAACAGCATGCAGGAATGGGTGCAAAGCCCCGAACACAGACAATATGCTGTCTCCATTGACTTACATCGGTTGCCTGCACAAAGCTCCACGCTGCTCTGGAAACATAATGAGCCCTCAGTCTTATTTATTTATTAGTTTAGAAATATCATCATGAAAGATACGTTTTTCCTCTATAAAATATGAAGTCACTTTTAAGGACTCCAGGTCTAGGGTCTTGTTTTTTTCATTTGAAAATAACAAATATCATACTTACCTGCACAGTGGTTTTGCACAGAGCAACCCCGATCCTCCTCTTCTCTGGTCCCCCGGCGGCACTCCTGGCCCCTCCCTCCTGTGGAGTGCCCCCACAGCAAGCAGCTTGCCATGAGGGCACCCGAGCTCAGCTGCTCTGTGTGTCCATTCAGACACAGAGCCGTGGCTCAGCCCTGCCCCCTCTCTCTCCTCATTGGCTCACTGACTTTGATGGCCAGTGGCACCCGCTATGTGTCTCAGCCAATCAGGAGGGATAGTCCCAGACAGCCGAGTCTTTTGTGCAACATCGCTGGATCGAGGTGGGGCTCAGGTAAGTATTAGGGGGGCTGAGGGGGGCTGCTGCACACAGAAGTTTTTTTTTATATTAATGCATAAGATATAAAAAAACACATCTGCCTTAAGAACCACTTTAGTAGCAATGGGTGCAACATACATAGATACACCTACTATAGACTACACATCACTACAGTTCATTTACAGTTACATACAGACAGCAATAATCACCAAACATAGGTTCCAATCTTTCCCTACTCCATCCACAACAAAAAAAGTTTGAGATGAAGTTAGATTTAAACAGGGCAAATTAAGGAACAAAAAATAAACCAGGTAATATTTGTTGGTATAAGGTAAAAAAAACACTCACAGGTTGAATAATTAGCAGGGCCTACTCCAAGACCACCAATGAAATAGTCACCTGTAAAAAAAAGAAAAGTTAAAGTAAACCGTTCTATAGACCTTCATATAAGCAAAGGCTTAGTAGTCCTAAAGCTGAGAAAAATATATACTGAATGGAAGTTGTCCCTCTGGTGGATATGAATCGAGTTATTATTTCATAGAAACAAATACTACGTTGGTGTTCTTCAATAGTGAGTGGTCTTGATTATTGAATTTGACCTATAGAAAGATGCCACTGCAGTGCTGGTGATATAGCGAGGCTGATTTACTAAAAGTGTTAAGTCATGTGATATGCCAATTCCTATTCACTTTCATATCCAATCATGTGCAGGTGAAATAAGAAATTGGAAATTCGGGTTTCACATGACTGGGTAATATAGGTGAATATTTACACAATTTATTAAGTGAAGATTCTCACTCCTTTAGTAAATTAGGAAAGCGACTTGGACTCCTGGGAGCTCCAGTGTATTAAGTGCAGGATATGAAGGAAATCTTAAAATTACCTAAAAGAACTCTGTTCATAATCTATCAATGTGCCCCTTAACTTGCCAGGTGCAGCCACAGGCTTGGGTTGTACTTTAAAGTAGTTGTAGTAAACATGGCATATCCCTTTGTGTATTTGTCTGACCTCAGAGGGCTAAGTGTCATTTCTGTCTGTTACCTCTTTCCTCTGCTATCTGCATAAGTCACTTCTGATAAGTTTTCCTGACACCAAGAGGTAAAAAGGTGATGGGGGGAGCTCCACAGAACACTGTGTTCTGTGTGAAGGTGTCCCTTCCCTCCAATCAGCTCTCACTGAGCTTTGCAGAGTGTAACTTCAGCTCCCCGCCCCCTGGTTTCTAAGAGCTCAGACAAACTGTATAAGAGGAGAGGCTGCAGATAAACAGGTACAACTTATGTAGGAGGATTTGTTTTATCTCTGTGTATCACCTGAGGCTGGCCACTTAATGTGGTATATGTAAGAAATTACACCCACTTTAACTTTGTTTTCTTCATTCCTCTGGACTTCCACAAACGTCTGGCCTCCTGGAAAAGCCCAGGGGGTATATATTGCTATACTGTAACTTTTTAGGAGGATTTATTTTATCTCTGTGTATCACCTGAGGCTGGCCACTTAATGTGGTATATGTAAGGGATTACACCCACTTTAACTTTGTTTTCTTCAATCCTCTGGACTTCCACAAACTTCTGGGCTCCTGGAAAAGCCCAGGGGGTATATATTGCTCTCCTGCCCCTTGGTACTCAAAGAGACCATACCTGATGAGACAGAAGTGACTAAGCATGTGAGCACAAGAGCATGGAACATTCTTCCAAGAACAGTCTTAGAGCACTGTGCCAGCTGTGTCCAGAGTGTTAAGCCTGAAGTGGGCTGGTGTTCTGTCAAAGCAGCCAATGAAATCTCCAATCACATTACTTCCAGTTATTCTCCAGCATCAGTAATTGGAGATTTCGATGAGTTTGCTGTTTTAACACAACACAGACAGTGTATGCATTATGGTACAGGACGAGTTGGCTGTTTTGACAGAACAGCAGCTAAGGAGGAAAAAGCTGTCGCCGCCTCAAAGGCGGCCATGTTGTTGGTTGCTAGCAGGCGGACTAACAATGTCCGCTCATGATATCAAGTACCGTAGTGTATTCGCTGCCGGTGTTGTTTCCAAACAGTAAACTTGTCGAAATCTCCAATTACTGATGCTGGAGAGTAACCGGAAGTGGCATGGTTGGAGATTTCAATGAGTTGGCTGTTTTGACAGAACAGTGGTCCTGTGCATGCTGCCATTGGCTGTGTACTTGGAGCAGAGATTCTTCCAGTGACTTCTACATGGAACAGTTAATGGGATGCCTGCAGCTGCTCCCCTAAACTACCAGAAACGTCCAACCTCACTGTAAGAGGTATTACCCCATGGGAAAAATAGGTATTCATTTGTACTCACTGCTTATTTGCCGCTACTAGGAGTCTCATAGATTGTGTTGCCACCTAGTGACCTAATTGGGAAACTGCTCACAATGGTTCCTGTTTTTTTAACAGTCATGTTATTGGTTGTTCACTGTTATCTACTGTATGCATAGCTTTGTTCTTTTACCTTATCTGTACAGTTAATGCTTTTTGCATTTATTCAATAAACTCCCAATCTAAGGCCCCTCTGTCTAATCATTTAGTGGATCATGAATGCTGTTATGCAACGCTAGATTAAGCCATTAAAAAAGATGTCCCAGCAAAGAAAATATTTTTTGCTCTTTTAAAGAGTTAAGTTTGCTGAAAAATCTTCGGCATTCAAAACTCCTGGTAGGGTCAGATGCCTATTCCCCCACTGCGCTCTGATTCCTTCCACATCCCTCAACATGTAGGAGCTAGTAGAATGAACCACAGCATATAGCGGATGTTAGTTCTTTATGAAAATGAAGATTGGTGGCCCAGACAGTGGAACAGATATTATTATTTTTTAACAAGGATATCTTTTCCAATTGTTTAATCTTATAGTCACTTTTACATTAATCTGCCTTAGTGGCCAGTAAAGGCACTGTCCCTGGACAGGGTGATGGTAATTGTGGAAGCTTGGTCATAAAATAATGTAGAATGTAGGCTTTGATAACAAAGAAAGTCAGAGAGACACAGAACAGGATTTTCTGTCTAGTCTGAATAATGTGTCCGGATGAATCCTGGACAAGTGGCAACCCTAATCACAGGAGTGCAATTCGTTTTGCACTTATGTGACCCATTTTCAGCACAGCGGGCTGAAGTCTGCTGACATCACAAAGTCGGTCCAGGCTCCATATCATCACGACCATTGAATCGGGAGCCGCCAAGATCCCTAGACCGATACCCTGCTCAGCCTCTCAGTGAGCCCTGAGAGCCTGAGCCGGCTGCTCCCATCCAGTTCACAGCCCAGTGCTCCAGTGAGTGAGGAGGGGGCACAGCGGTGACTGTCAGTCAGCAGCTCTCTGCTCACCGAGCTATGAGAACCGAGCGATCGGACGTATGAATAAAAAAAAAAACATACTGCTCTTTTAAGCATAGTGGTTTGGCTGTTAAAGCTTCTGCCTTGCAGCACTCAGGACAAACTCTGCATGGAATCTGTATGTTCTCCCCGTGCTTGCATGGGTTTACATTAGTTTCTTCCCCCACTTCAAAATACATTCTGGCAAGCTAATTGGCTCCTCTCCAAATTGGCCCTATAAAGTGTATATGCATCTGAGATAGGGACCTTAGAGTGTTGTTAACTCCTTGAGAGCATGGATTGAGGTGAATGTACAGTATGTAAAGTGCTATATAAATTTTGGCCCTATATAAATACCTGTAAATAATAATAATAATATATCATGTATTTCAATACTACGGGTTGTAGTTTAGAAGACAATCTGAACATATACTTACTGACAGTGGAATCATAATCTGCTTCTGCTGGATCACTGGTATCTGTAATAAAAAGTAATAGTGAGCAAGAGGGCCTTGTTCAGAGTTAAGCTTTAAAGACACAATTTTGTATTTTATATACACATAGAGTTCCCTTTTAAAATTGTTTTGTTTCAAGCACATTCTCACAGGTAAGGCCCAGCTTTCCAGGTCACAGCCAGCTGTGACCTTGCTAGGCATAAAGATGTATTCTGTCCCAGCCAGTTGAAATCTGACCTAACCTTATCTCTTAACAATACAAAACGCTTTGGTTAAGCTATGCACTAAAGAGAATGTTCCTTGCAACCGTTTGGTGTGCATGTTCTTCTCTGTATACACATTAAAGGGCACTTTTATTTTTCCTTTTTTTATGCAACAGACAACCTCTACTTAAACAATAGAAACCAAAGCAAAATGGTAAATGTTACTAACTGGAGCGTTACATGTGAAATAGGAGCCTACGCTATCAAAAAAACAAAAAAGTTTTGGCTAGAGATACTATGCATATTTTGTTTCATGATCAGGCAGCTGTTGCATTATGGGTATACACTGACAGAGAAAAAGTGTGCAAATAGAGTATTACAGTCAAATCAACATTGCCAGAAACCCGGATGATAATGTTTCCCCATTTGGCCAATGCAATATGAAAGAATGGCTTGGTTACTAGCAGGAAGGCATATCGAGAAAAGGAGCCAGACTACACCGTTCACCACTATAAATCCATAGTTTTAATAGGCTGTTGCTGGCTATGTAAACATATCTGTAGAAAAAGGACTACAGGTCAAGGTTCTCACCATTGGACAGTGGAATTAGAAATTGTTGAAACACTGTAAAAAACAAAATAGTATTTTATTAGAATATATGTGCTCCAACAAACGTAAAACAAAAGTAAAACCTGAGAGACAGGGAGTGAATTTTGGTGAATAATGGCACGAGGCATAAAGCTAAAGGCCAAAGACATCACAAATGTCTTCACAGTAATAACAGAACTACCATTGTATCTTAAAATGCAAGAGATGTATTTAATAAGCAGCAAGGCCATGCCACGGATATACTGCTGCTTTAAATAATCACAGTGCATCACTACTGCATTGTTCATTGTGGTCTGCTGGCTTCTAGAATTGAAGCTTGGGGCGCACAATAGAAGTGAATGAAAGTTTTGTGGGAAAAAACAAGTAGCAGAGCTTAATTATGTGACCTGTTAAAGTCATGTGGGTGGCTCTTTTCCATTTACAGAACTTTCTGTGCTGCACTAAGCAGGGG
Organism: Glandirana rugosa; assembly: GCA_018402905.1. Classification (NCBI taxonomy): domain Eukaryota; kingdom Metazoa; phylum Chordata; class Amphibia; order Anura; family Ranidae; genus Glandirana; species Glandirana rugosa. The sequence goes on along the minus strand of BLSH010280915.1, from coordinate 567,089 downwards.
GAACTTTGTGGGGGACAGCTGGCTCCACATCATGGCCTTCATTTTAGATATGGGTCATAAAATTCGGGTTTGATATAGACATGTGCTGAAGGGTATTATGGAGAGTAGATAGGGATATCTGCTGTTCACGATAAATGGCCCCTAAATAGGTTTTAAGAACACCTGTGGGTCCAATTTATTAAAGATGACTGGAACAAAAAAATACACTTTCAGGGGGGCCCCCACGCACTGCAGTCATTAAATGCATTAAATGCATAATATGTCTTGGTAAGCCAGAATAAGGAGTTATTCTGCACTTCCACAGGCTCCCTCTATCCATGTGGCCAGTCCAGGACTGCCTCCTTAGTTACCTAGCCACGGTTGTATGCTTACACCTTCTACGTACAATAAAGGGTTATTAGTCCTGCATGGAATGTGATGGCACAAAGGGAAGGCCCAGAGCCCGGAGCTCTAGGGAAAAGAGAACACCAGAGAACCTGCCAAATAGGCATTTGGGTAAGTAATAAAGGCTTTCACCACCCTCTAGAAATACTGAGCATTTAATCCTTGAAACATGTGGGGAACCCCACTGCGAGGGTAAAAAAAAGATAAAGGGAGGAGAGCCCAGGAACATAACCTGTCAAAATCACATTGCCAGCATTCCTCCAATTACGGAGCTCTCTCTGCATCTTTAAGCAGAGAAAAAACTCTGTGAACTACTGCAGGCTCCACATTGAGGCTCATATTTTATAAATAGCCGTGGTGTGCATAGCCTTGCAGAGTATAACGAAGAGCAGATATTGATATTCACTCTTCATTAAAAATCTGCCCCATTGTGTTGCCAATCAAAAGAGCTTCCTCCCATTATTTGCCAAGATGCCATGAAAACAAGCACAAAAAATGCCACTTGGCTGCAGTGAACAATCCAAACAATCCTTCAACAATAAAATCGTAAGAAAGTTATTTTACTTACATAGCCTATGGTTTGGACTTGAACCTAGGGAAAAAATAATGATGTTTTATAAGTCTGATACTATGCCAAACAGCAACTAATGTTGAGTGTTCACGACAGTTATTAAAGTGATACTAAAGTGTGGATTTTTTTCTTATAAAAATAATAAACGTGAAATGGTTTTGAACAGAGCAGCCTGGAGCTCCTGGCTCCACCCTCCTGTTGAGTGCCCCCACAGCAAGCAGCTTGCTATGGGGGCACCCGAGCCAAGCCGCAGCTCCGTGTTTCCATTTAGACACAGAGCCGTGGTTCAGCCCCACTCCCTCTTTCCTGATTGGCTAACTGACTTTGATTGACAGCAGTGGGAGCCAGTGGGGAGGGAGAGTCTTGGACGGCCAATGCACTCATGCCCAACGCTGGATAGAGATAGGCTCAGGTAAGTAGTAGGGTGGGCTGGGAGGGGCTGCTGCCTTTACAACAACTTTAAAGACGATTATCAAATTATTTTTTAATTTTATATGTAGCGCCCTCTTCGTGTTAGGTTGCTGGGTAAATTACGTTTCTATTTGGGCCACATTGTAGTGACAATCTACAATGGAGTAGTGATTGTTTGCATAGGTCTGCCCAGGGTTTCCTGAGCTGAGGATTTGATTACTTCCCCTTGCCTCTGGAAGACGTTTTCAGAACATAGGACTGGGAGATCATGTCCCAGCCAGTCCTTGGAAGGATACATTCAGAAGGAGGCTGGAGAGGTGATAAATATGCAGGGGGTCTAAACAGATTGTTCTTTTCCCTCAATGGTGGGTTCCAGGTCCCTGGGGGGCTGGTTCCCTGGGAGATAGTCAGAGGGATAAGAAATTGCTGTTTGGGCTTCAGCAGCTGCAGGGCCGAGGGCTTAGAAATATTTGCCTGAAGATTACATTTGCTGGAGGACACTGCACTGAAGTCTCAGGTTTGGGGAAGGATCTTTTTATCTCCCTCATTGAGGACTTACCTGTGGATGCTGGATGGCAGACAGCTCCTGGGACACTGTGAGTAAAGACCTAGGATGCTATATGAACTGGGTCTGCTCTAAGAAAGTTCTAGATCTACTGTCCATTCTCTGTTACCTCCAGGAAAGGCTGCCATTAGAAGATTGGTGAGAAAATTGTCCACCTATTATTGCTATCCTGTGATCCTAAATCTCTCTCTTGTTAAAGTTCGTCACCAATAAATATTAAAAAGACATCCCCTGCCTGAGCCTGAATTGTGTGTCTAAAGTGTGACTGGCAGCCTCTGTACTACTGCGAGAGACCTGGGCACATTCTCAGCAGCCCCTTGGGGTAAAAGCTACATATGCAACTACTAAGAGTATTCATGAACAGGGTCATTGTTGGAGTCGGTGAAGGTCCCTGATTGTAATAAAATTGTGGTAATTTTTTGTATGTGGAATGTCTCATGTAAGGAAAGCATAAACAGGTTAACCAACAGTGGCCTCAAGAGGCTAATGATGTCCCTGTAACAAGTTCCTAGTACAGCCTTTCTCGACCAGGGTTCCTCCAGAGGGTACTAGGTGTTCTTTGCGCAATGAGCAAATTTCTGATTTTCAGATAAGTAACCACTAATACCAATGATCTGTTTAGATCTTCTGTAAGAGAAACAGTCTCCTCACTAACCAACAACGTAATAGTTAAACAAGTGTTTGTACACATCAATTGCCTAGGAGGAACTGATCCACTTGTCCATTGCGAAATGATAGAGACTTTGCCTGTGCTGGAATTGGTTTAAGCTAGTCATACATGTAAAGATTCCCCTAAAAACAGCGTGGATGGCCAAATTTCTCGCTGCTGGCTATTGTAATCTGATCGCCATCATCTGCCACTGGCAGAATACCTGAACAGTGACTGCAGCTGATTGACTGCAATTACTGTTTGCCAACTGTTTTCCGTGGGATTAGGCTCACCCACAACTCAAATTTTGACCGATTCACGGGAATCTGAGCTGTATATGGCCAGCTTTAATTGCAATATATTCTCAGCTCTTAATAGGTTTGCTGCAGATCAACCTGGCTTTCACTCTTTCACCTAGTGATTCAAATGACGTATTGTTTAATGACTGCATGAATACACACTGCTTACACAAACATTTATTTTTCAAGTAACTTTATCTAAGCTGCGTTTATACAAAACCCAATTAAAGTAAGCAACATAACTATCACTTGGGTAGATTGACCATGTATGGCTTAACGAGAGAGACGTGACATAACTTTTAATAACTATTAACAGAACTATTAAAGAACAGAACTTGCCAAAAGTAATCTTTAAAACACCCAAATATTTTCTAATGCATTGGAGGCTCCAATCCGATCCGACCAGATAGAGGGGAACGGATCCCCTTCCATTTGTTTTTGCTAGGTCAGAATGTATTGGAGGTAGGCAGCTATAAACTAACAAAGTCTGCTCACATCAGCCACTCCAGAATGGAGAATCAAGGGCCGGATTGGGTCTGTCTGAAAAACGGACAGGCAGACCCAATCAGGCCGCTCGTGTGAAAGGGGCCTTAATCATTCAGTAACAAGAAACTAAAACTGCCCAGGAAATTTAGCCCTTGGAAGCATTCCCAATGCTAATATTATTTTTATAGTAGAATGAAACTTACCTGGTTTTAGATAATTGCTTGAAGCACCTGCAACAAACTCATGAATTGCAGCTGGTGGAAGAAGGGAAAACGTATGTTTTAACTCATGAAACATTTAATATCAACTCATAAATACTAAAGGTGAGCTAGAACTAAAATCATGTGTGCAGAATTCTATCATAATCAGCATATCAAAGCTGAACTCTGGGAAAGAGAAAAAAAATCCACCCTTGCAGAGGGGAACTGCAAGAGTTAAATGTGTGTTTAGCCTAGTGGTGCAGGTTAAGATGTATTACTTAAGCTGGCCTTACATTAATCAATATTCTTGTTCAACAAGTGGGTTAAACGAAAGAACAAAAAAAAAAAGACCTAATTCCCCCATCCTCATATTTGATGTTGATGGGGGAATCACTCACAACCAATACTGCTGTGCCATTGTGTTCTGACGGTGGGAAGTCTTTCCTGCTGTCAGAATATAGTGATCAGTGCTGCCAGCTATAGCCGGTGGCACTGAACGTTCAGGAAAGACCTGAAAAGCTGGTTGTACAGAAACTGATTGGTAGATTGTATTCTGTAAACCAGTCTGCCCATACATGGATCAAAATGCATCCAGTCTCTGAACCATCTGAATTTCGATCCATGTATGGTCAACTTTATCATATTCTTGGCTCCCTCAGGCTTCCTAAAACAATGTGACCAGTCCCCCGCAGCATAATGTCTAAGCAGTTTCGGGCAGTGGTTGTATGCTCACCTACCCAAGTAAAATGTACGGTTAATAGCCCTGCACTGTGTATGATGAAGCTGAGGGGCCACTTACAGCATGGAGCTTGAGGACAGTGTCAGGCCTGTAAGACTGAGCTATAAGCTAAGTAGTACACTTTATCCATGCACCTCTGGACTAAACAAGCATTTAACCCTTGCAGTTTGTGAAGGCCCACTGCAACAGTAGATGTTCACTACTTCCCAGAGTTAAACTTTAAATTCTTAGAAGACTTATACTGTAATTAGCTTATCAAAAGTTTATGTCTGGGCATAAAAAAACCTATACATATCTGCAAAAAATAAATGCACATTTTCTCAAGCTTATTCTCTTTAAAAGCACAGAATAATAGCTGTTGATCCTTACAGAAATCCATTGAATTTTTAAATATCTGACAATGGTGTCTCTGTTTCCAAGTACTGTTATCAATACTTTTTGGGATACAGAACACACCCCCCTCTCCTTTCCTACATAACATATAGGGAAATGGTTATGCCATCCAGCAAAGGTGAACACAGGCAGGGGTGACAACAGTGCTTTGGATTGCAGTGCAGCAGAGGCACAGTGTTGTCAGTTCACTATAGGAAAAGCTAACTGGCTTCCTAACAGCATCAAGTATTTATCTATACTTTTTTGCAGCATTTTTAACAAGGAGAATTGTGCATGTATTGCAGAGATTTACCAAATATGTTTTTTTTTATTTTGCCATGGTTTACACTTTAATAGCAAAATATATCTAATGTAAGATTTGCTTTCAGTTGTTTGAGGCAGACTGAAATCACATTGATTGGTAGGTCATTACTCAATATGGGTTTGATTTGCTATAAGCAAATAGCCTATTCACTTTGCAAGATAATTTTTCATTACTTTAGTGAATGAGGCAAAGCTTAGCTTGCATCATCCAATCATGTGCAAGCAAAAATATTGTTTTACTTTTTTTCTTTGCAGGTGATTGGGCATTCTTTGAATTTTTACCACATTCACTAAGTTCAGAGAAAATTTCCTTGCATACTGAACAGCCATATGTATTTTATTAAATGAACCCCTATTTTTGGTATTTGTCTTGGGCTGTTGTCTGTACACACTGTTGGTGACAATTACCTTGGACTACATATAGAAAATATACAATGCAATATCTATGTTGTTGAAATAAAATATTTAAACCACAATCCCATTATCCAAAAAGTTCCAAAGGTGATAAAAAACACATTTCCAGTATTTCACCGCTTATTTGATAATGAAAAATGTATATGAATAGAAATGTAGAGATGTTCGTATTGCAAATCCTTCCATTATTATAATAGCTCATATGGTGTGAATCCAGGTCTGCAAGAAGGAAAGTGATGGAAGTGTGGTGTAGGATGTAGGTTATAGAGTGCATGTATGTTCTGCTCATCCAATAAATGGCGAAGCATTGCTTTGTGTGTAGTGATGTCCTATTGTGTTTGTTGGGTTGTGTGATTTGTCTTCATATTCCATTGGGTCTACTACATACCTGTGCTGCCCAGCAAGATGCTGAAGCATAGGAATAAGGAGAGGTTCATTGCAGGATCCCTGTAGCTTCCCCTGTATCTTTGGATCTTTCTTCCAATTCCCGATTATACCCTTTAATTGGCAGTCCTGCTGCTGCCGGGGGTTTTGGTAAAACAGGTCATGCCAACCTCAAATGTTATATATAGTTTTGTAGCACCTCCCTCCCCAGAATTTGTTACGTTAACCTAACAGGATGTGCTCCTTATCAGTCTCCATCCTTAAGAAAAATTGCCAAATGTAATGGTAAATGCATTAACTGATTATCTCAATTCCTTTACCAGCACCAGGATGCTGTAATTGCTCTAATGTGTATGCTCTAGGCCTCATATTTACTCTCAATATAAAAGCATTTTTTTCAACAAATACCATGACAGGTTTAAGACTATTGTTGGATCATTCTGAATTTAATGCCGCAATCTTACAGTAATTATTCATGAAAACTGATGCAAAAGAAGGCTTTTGTCTATAGCAACCAAACAGGGGTAATGATTCCTGACTTACTGAGGGAGAATATAATAAAGATTCTGGCTAGGTACACAGTTTATATGGTATAGAAAATGTAAAGTGACATGGTAAGAGGATAGATGTACTTATATGATCATTGGTTAAGTGTTTGAAAATGCCCATCACTTGCTTCAGTGTACAATTTTTTTTTTTATACACATATCACTGTACAGTTTTTATCAAATGTGACTCAACACCAGTGTTGCCAACCTTGCAAAGGTAAGTTTACTGACAGGACACCAAAAATGTACTAACCACACCCATTTTGCACTGACACAACACATAACATTTAATGACAGAGCCACATTTTTTACTGATGCTTCAAAAAAGTACATAAAATGACCGTTTTCGGTATAAAACAGTGCAGCTATCAATATTTAAGCTAAGACATGTAGCTAGTGCTATTGGCAATGTGTTTAAGGTATAACGAAAGGCAAAAAACATATTCCTTTTTTTACATGAAGGTCAGTTTAATATAACCCAGCACAGAGTTCCCCCTTACATCAGAGTCTGCAGGGTTCCCCCTTTCTGGCGGCCAGAATTATGTATGATGGTGGTCTTTGAATATGTTAAACAAAAATTGTATTGGATCATGATTAATGCCAAACTTTTGTGTGCTCTCAATAATACCCAAACTAAATTTGACAAAACATGGAACTCTTGAGTACATTATCCAGCGACAGACTAACGAGGCCTTGGAGACACCTTCTCTGCTTTTATTTTCTCTTCTCTTTTTTCTCCATAGGTTCCTTTCTCCTCTTCACTTCTTTATCCCTTCTATTTTATATGTAGGGAACTGGTTTATCATTCTCAGTTTGCTGTCTTACTTATTGCAGTTTTTCTGTAAGTAATCTAAGGCATGCTATATAACATCTTTATGGCTGATAATGTGCATGACTTTTGAACACTTGCCTTTAACAACCTACCGATCTCAAGAATGTTATGGATGCTTATTTCCGTACATGCATAAACAAAAATTCTTATTTCCATTGTGATACCCTGATCCTTGTCAATTTCAAATTGTCATTTGGTCCCTTATGTGAAGGAAATGATTTACTCCTTTTTTTTACTCTGTTCAATTTTTTTGAATAAACAGATGGTAAAATAAAAAGATTTTTATGTGTTCACATGCACATTGGAACTGATTCCCAACAGTTTGTTGGGCTGTGTTAGACAGTGTTGCCCAATACAGTCCAAGTGCAAAGACGGGACAAACACTCTTGTTTTGTGTAGGGGCTCAGACCAACATGGTGCTTTGGTACATTGCGCTAAATTGAAGCACGCATCAGTTTTTGGCCTTTACAATGTACAGTTTACAGAGGTAATAAAAAAAAGAAAACAAAAAATGATCATTGCAATGCATTATTTATAACAATGGCAGCACACCTTCTAACTGTTTGGCATCACACTGGGTTATGTGCCATGTTCTGCCATGGAGTACAGTGTGGACAGTGGTGTTTGTAAAATATTCAGACTGGGAAAAACCCCTCAAACATTTAAGGTATAGAGTTGAAGTAATGTTTTTTTACTGATTACTAAACAGATTCAAATTGCAACCTTTCTTAGAGCTTTAGGTGTCTTTGCCAATGAGTCTTCCCTTAATGTCTAAGCCATGAATGATACAAGGATCTAGGCTAACTTGTAATGAATGGCGCCATAAACTGATTTTTTTTTACCACCTATATATTTAGCCTGCGTGTATGAAAAGTGTCAGACCAAAGTGCTCCCATATTAACCTGATCTTTTGATCTATGATTTTAACCTGATCCAATTATTTTGCATTCACAATTATAGCTATGGAAAAATTGTGCTATGTGTGGGCAATATTCAATTCACTTTTGGTCATGGATATAGGTTAATTTTAAAGCAGTTCTCCGGTTTTCTCTAGTATTTCATCTACATTATCAATGTCAAATTTCGTAACCTAGAATAATTAGTATTTGTAAGCATCTAATTACCTAAGAACAACCTATCAACCTAGCCCTGGACTTTATTAATAGAGACTCTGCCTGTGCTGGAATGGTTTAGGTGTAATATATTATCAGCTCTTAACAGGTTTGCTGCAGATTGGCCTGGCTTTCACTCTTTACCTGCTAATTCAAATGACAGTATTGTTTAATGACTGGAATACGCACTGCTTACACAAGTATGCTTCAAGTAACTGTTTATTTAAGCCATGTTTATACAAAACCCATTAAAATCAATCGATTTCACAATGATATTTTTATGAGGAACATATGATGTATGCTGCAGGATATTTTTTCTCATAAATTAAAAGTGATCCTGCTTGGTTTTAAGGGCTTATTTCAATCTATGTGTGTGCACAGAGGTGTTTTTTTGTAGAATTAGGCAAGCATTGTTTTTTACCAACATACATTTCCTTTGTGCATTATTATGCATTGTGAAGAGTTAAAGCAGAACTATGGTCAAAATGAAGAAATCAATATGTTACGTACCTATACAGCCTGTTAGACATGTCACTGATTGTTTTCCAAAAAGCAGTAAGGAGGTTGAGCTATCTACCTTGTCTCCTGCTCTCATGTGCACTTCCTTTAGTGAAGTGACAACTTTACTTCCTGTTTTTTTAATTGCCTGTGTTGAACATCTGTTGTCCCCATTTGCGTCTATCTCTCTGCAAAAATACGTTGTATCACATGGGAAGGTGAAGGATTTCATTCTACACAGAATCTTGATTAGGCTCCGCCCGTGACCAATCTGTGAAGCCCCGCCCACTCCCACCTATGCCCTTCCATTGCCCGCCCACTGCTTAGATCCTAGACCTAGCTTGTTTGTAATGATTTGTGGCTGTTTTACATAGCACACACCCAGCTACTGATTGGCAGATGGGTGTGTGTTATGTAAAATAGACTGAGCATGATAGAAGACTGGAGGACTGATAGATAGACAAGCCAGTTCACTGACAGGAAATTACATCTGAGCTCTGCTCAACTCCTCCCATCATCATTACTTGTATACACCAAAGGAGGATTGCTGGAGGGGATTATAGACCAGAATTGCAATATATGGTAGGAAAATAACAATTTCAGTTATTATGTTTATTGCCATGTGCAACTTTCAGGCCTTTATATGAGGATTTACTAAAATATGTATGTTGCCTTTAATTGTACGTTATTGCACATTTTTCATGCATTTTTGAATTTAGAGTTTGGAGTGTATATTATTAACAGCCAATGACCAAGGCTTGTTAATACTTGTAGCCAATGCATTAAAGCACGTTATATGCATTTTGATGCGCTGTCATTGATTTCTATGGGTCTCCCAATGCAGTAAAATGCAGAAAAAAACATTTTCAAAACAAACTGCACTGCAGCGCTGGGATGGGAACAGGCACTAGCTTTATTATGAGAAAGTTTAACACGTGTTTTAATGTATGTGTTGCAATGCCCTAAAACATAACAGTTTAAATGGGGCCTAAAGTATACTAGCTATCCAGGCTAAGAAAATGAAAAAGGATTAGGCGCTGATCATATATAGTGACTTGCTGCAGGTACCTTGCAGCCTAGGTTCAGCTCCGGGGTGGGAGTACAAAAAATAAAAGGAAATGCGAACCCAAGGGTGCTTGTGTGCAGTGTTGCCCACTGTCAGTTTTTAACACCAAAGTAAAAAACAGCAATATTGTCTATGTTGAAATTGGTAAAAAACAGGACCAGCCTGGGTTACTATAAAAAAGTAGAAAGTTTATTGAAGACTTACATATATATATATACATTGGAAGCCAGTTAGAGTATACTATCAGAGGAGGAAGGATGCGACTGCATGTATAAGGCAGTAATCATGGGATTTTACCCGGGGTATATGAGGTGGATAGTACTCGCTCGTGTCACCATAGGGTGACACGAGCGAGTACTATCCACCTCATATACTCCGGGTAAAATCCCATGATTACTGCCCTATACATGCATGATACATGATAGTATACTCTAACTGGCTTCCAACTCTGTCCAGTTTCCTATATAAGTGTGACGTTAGATCTGTAGGCACACGCATGCATACACATGCACATCTTCTACACAGGTGTGCACCCTCCCCTCCAAATTATACATTATAGAGTGTATGTTTATAACTTAGCGGTCTATGTAAATGTGATCTACACTCCGGTCCTATAAGTTGTTCCCTCTTCCCTGTGGACCTAAGTAATCATATGTGTATGTATATATATGTAATAATATATATCTGTTTATTTATTTTTTGCACTCATTCATATATAGGTTTGTTTTTATATCTCATTAAGTGCATATATATGTGTATGGGTGTATGTGTGTATGTATATACATATATGTATACATATCATTAGTCCCGTGTACATTGTACGCCGAATTGGCATCATTTATCCCCATTCAGCAACCATCATTGTAATGTGTTGCTCCTTGTTATTTATTTTCCACCAATTACTTTACAGCTTGGCCCTGCATTTGTTATATGTTATATGTGTTATTTGGTATATGTTTTTTTTTTTCCTATCTAGCAGTGGTTTTTGCATTCAATCCCCAGCAGTGTGTAATTGTATTTCATTGTAAGTGTATTTCCATATAAACAACCCAGGGGGAGCCAGAGGTATCCTTTAGGAACTTGTCCTTCCTCATATGTCACTTCCTCCCATCCCCCTGTTCACTTCCAGGTAATAATCCCTTTATAAGTTCCTAGTGGTCCGGTCCCGTCAGGTGACATGATTAAGCGGTGTCGCGAAACATGTCGTCACGCTGACGGACCACTATCCAGTACCTGCATTGCAGACACCAGGAGCGAACGTACCGGTGAGAGCTCTTGCTGCGGCCCCTCCCTGCCTTGGTCTCTGCATACTAGTGAGGCAGACGTCACCTCCATTGCACAGCCCACACCATCTCCAGTGGCTCTGTGAGGACACTGTGGCTCGATCTCCTTCCGGATCACGCATCACTATAGCCCAGGGAAACCTCCGGTTCCACCAGGGAGTACTGTCAACCAGCCTGTATAGCAACGAGCATCCCGGCTCCTTCCCAAGCCTGCCATGGTTTTATATGTAAGTCTTCAATAAACTTTCTACTTTTTTATAGTAACCCAGACTGGTCCTGTTTTTTACCAATTTCAACATAGACAATATTGCTGTTTTTTACTTTGGTGTTAAAAACTGACAGTGGGCAACACTGCACACAAGCGCCCTTGGGTTCGCATTTCCTTTTAGCTATCGAAGCTAGAAGCCTGTGATGGACCATTTCACAATGACGTTTTTTAGGGAGAAATGCAGTGGCGGCTCGTGCACTGTGGGTGCACGGGTGCCACCCCCTAACACCGTCGCCGCCCTTCCTATCCATGCATTCGGTCCCTTTCAGGATGCCGGGTGCATGAATTCCTATGACTGGGATGGGGGGTGTGTTTTTTGAAGCACCTGATTAGAGCCCGGACCCCACACCCGCTAGCCTGGAGCCACTGACTGGACTCCACACCCACCAACACAGAGCTGCAGCCCAGACCTCACACTCACCAGCCTGGAGAGGCTGCCCAGACCCCACTGCGCTGGATGACACCCCCCATCTATCTGGATCTATATATCCAGGTATGTGCCGAACCAGCCAGCAGACGCCCCCGGGGGGGGTTGTTAGTGCCGTGCCGCCGGGGTGGTGGTTGTTTGCCGCCCCCCCGCAAAAAACCCACCAGCCGCCACTGGAGAAATAATATGTAGCCTGGGCCCTAACCTCCACAGGCATCATAGTGACCCTTAGAGTCAGGGAGGACTGACATCCATCCTCACAGTGTGGGTTACTAGGCGTAATGGGTGCAGATAGAAGAATTGAGTTGTGCGCCAGACACTTTGATGATGCAGAACCAAAGAGATTTATTTTTCTCTTCAAGAACTGGGGAGAGAGGGTTGGGTTTAGGACACCCTTTGGATGGGTGCAATAGCACTTAGCAGACTCCGAGACTCTGTGAACACGACTCTTAATGTAGCGATAAAGTCCCACAGGCCTTCCAACTGACTTTGCCTGACTAGAACTGTTTCCTTGTACTCTGAACTTGAACTTTGGACTTCAGCACAGATTGATCGATATACCAGCATGGTATGCCTGTTGTGCAGATCTGGCCTCCATCTCACAGCTTCCCGCTGTAGCTTCACAGGTTACACACAGTCTCCCGACAAGACTTATTGGACTCCCACTGCCACTGGGTCCCTTGTGCTTCACACAGCCCACTTCTGTATATCCCAAATGTCCCCATGGCAACTTGCTGGGTCCCTTCCTCAGCTCTTCAGCCCAATTGCTGAACTCCTGCTATCCTGCTGGGTTCCTAGCTCAACTTCTGCTGAGACTTTCCAACTTTTCCACTGTCCCCCAGCTAGTGAAAAAAGCTGCTCTGGTATTCTCTCAGACTTCAACTCTGGCCTCTGATAACAGGAGCGTTGTTCCTCGTAGGCAACAGCTTCCCCTTTACCTCTGACCCTGGTTCATACTTTGCCTCTGGCGACAGGAACGTTTTTCTTCCGTGAGAACTCCGTCCCTTCACCTCCAACATAGATGGGTCCTCTGGCCGGTAGGACCCTTTGCAACTCAGTTAGGCTTCTGACATGAAGATCCAACCCTCTGCTGCTGCTGCTGCTGGTCCTGGGTAGGCCTCAGGCTTCTGGCCTAGCAGCCAGGAGCTTTAACACATGTCCAAACAGACAGCCATCCAGGTGACACAGAACCCCGATCACCTGACTCCTCCCAAATATATAGGCTCTCCCAGCAGGCTATGGGGCCCAAGAAAACCCCTGCCCAATTGCTGGAGTAGCCCATCATTCGTATTCTGAGTTTATGTATACCTTATCATTTCAATGCCATCAGCAGCATTGCCACCCAATGGCAGAGGAGAGAGATGCACCAAACCCAGAGTTAGGAAAGAATCAGGAGATCCCCTAACAATTTTGTCAGGCCATTTACCGCCCATGCTGCAGGTTATTTTTCTTGTAAATTAAAAGTAACCCTTTTTAGTTTTTTAAGCTTCAAGTAGAACTAAAGGCAAACGTTATTTTCTTTCATTCTGCATAGAGTAAGGGAGGGTTTAATTTCTGTCAGTTTTTTTTTTTTCATTTGTGTCTCATTGGGGGGTTTAGGCTGGCCATACATTATACAATTTTCTTTTCGATTTATAATATAAGGTCAAACCTAAACACTTTAACTACTTAAGGACCGTCAGGTGTTACCCCTTAACCGCTCCAGATCCGCGCTATTGCCGACGTACAGCTCCAGCGCGGATCTGAATTTCCGTGGCGACATCCATGGATGTCGTCCCCTGTGCACGCTCCCGCCGTGCCCCTGGCAGCGGCACGTGCGCGCGGCCTCCACTCGCTGTGCAGGTGTGCCCGCAGGTTGGGCGGACTCGATATCCGCTCGAGACCCGAGATCGCCTGACAGAGCTGCAGAACGGGGAACCGCCGATGTAAACACGCGCGGTTCTCCGTTCTGTGAATGGGGACATGACAGATCTACTGATCCCTGTCACTGGGATTAGTTAGATCTGTTATGTCCCGGCCAGCCCATCCCCCACACAGTTAGAACACACCCAGGGAACACAGCTAACCCCTTCACTGCCCCCTTAGTGTTAACCCCTTCACTGCCAATGACATTTATACAGTAATCAGTGGATATTTAAATTTCTGATCGCTCTATAAATGTCATTGGTCCCAAAAAAGTGTAAAAAATGTCCGACATGACCACTGCAATATCGCAGTCCCAATAAAAATCGCAGATCGTCGCCATTACTAGTAAAAAAAATAAAAATAATAAAAATGCCATAAATCAATTCCCATAGTTTGTAGACGCGATAACTTTTGCGCAAACCAATCAATATACGCCAATTGCGTTTTTTTTTCACCAAAAATATGTAGAAGAATATATCTCGGCCAAACCCCGATGAATCGTTTTTTTTTTTGATTTGTATTATAGCAAAAGGTAAGAAATATTGTTCTTTTTTGCAAAATTGTCGCTCTTTTTTTGTTTATAGTGGTGATCAGAAATGACGCAGAGGTGATCAAATACCACAAAAAGAAAGCTCTATTTGTGGGAAAAAAAGGACGCAAATTTTGTTTGGGTACAACGTCGCACGACCTCGCAATTGTCATTCAAAATGCGACAGCACTGAAAGCCGAAAATTGGTCTGAGCAGGAGGGGGGTTTAAGTGCCTAGTAAGCAAGTGGTTAATGACCAGGACATTTTTTGTGATACAGCACTGAGTTATTTTAACTGACAATTGTGCAGTCGTGCAATGCTGTACCCAAATAAAATGTATGTATTTCCCCCTTCCCACAAATAGAGCTTTCTTTTGGTGGTATTTGATCACCTCTGCGGTTTTTATTTTTTGCGCTAGAAACGAAAAAAGACCGACAATTTTGAAAATAACAAAAACAATATTTTTTACTTTCTGCTATAAAGCATATCCAATATTTTTTTTAAAAAAATCAAATTACTTCATCAGTTTAGGCCAATATGTATTCTGCTACATATTTTTGGTAAAAAAATCCTAATAAGCGTATATGGATTGGTTTGCGCAAAAGTTAGAGCGACTACAAAATAGGGGATATAGTTATGGCATTTTTATTTATTTTTTACTAGTAATGGCGGCGATTAGCAATTTTTAGTGGACTGCGACATTGTGGCAGACAGATCGGACACCTAACTGACACTTTTGACACTTTTTTGGGAAACAGTGACATTATTACAGTGATCGGTGCTAAAAATATGCACTGTCACTGTATAAATGACACTGGCAGGGAAGGGGTTAACATCGGGGCAATCAAAGGGATAAGTGTGCTCCCTGTTTGTGCTTTCTTACTGTTGGGGGATGGGCTCACTGCATGGACACAGTGATCCGCGTTCATGATTAGCAGGAACACAAGATCACAGTGCCCATGCCCGACAGAATGGCGGTCTGCCTTATTTACATCGGCAGACTGACGTTCCTACTCTCTGGGTAATGATCGGTGGGTTTCGGTGTACATCGCGTCTACTAGAAATGCCGATTGGCTCCCCCTGTGGCCAATGGGCGTGCACACGCGTCACCCAGTCGCTATTGCATGGAACAACGTACAGGTACGTCGTTTCGCGCAGCTGTGCCACCTTGTCGCAGTATAACTGCGGCGGGTGGTTGGCAAGTGGTTGAATTTGTATGTAGTCAGGCAGGCCCTTGCATTACATAGTTGAAAGTAAATCTAAAGGAAATTGAATAAGAAAATTGTATAATGTATGACCAGCTTTACCTTCACTTCCTGTCCCATGACCAAAATTAAAGAAATTAGGGCCCCCCCAGATCACCAGAACTAGTGTACCTATTGAACGATTTCCCCTCCATTACCTTTCTGGGGACAACCCAAAATTTGGGATTTTCTTTTACTTTTCTTTTTGCAGATAATGGTAACCATGACAAATAGAGAGAATTAATCTCTCTAACAAGGGCACAGATAACAATAAAAACTAGCAGGTGTTCTATTCCCTCTCCACTTTATCCAAAACTAAAAAAAAAAGTCTTGCCTTTAGCTAATCTGTCAGCAGCTAAAATACAAGTATACTAGCTATCAAACAGCTATTCTTAGGTCTTAGTATGTGACATTGTTATTGAAAGGGTCCAATTGAATTCTATATATATTGCCTTACACCAGCAATTTCTAAAGGCCTGAAAAGTGATCAATTCAAAACGATTTGGTTGCAAATACACACTAATTAAAACATACACATTGGCACATTACTTTTCACATATGGAAGCCATACATATAGCTTGTGGAAAAAAATCCTTTTCGGACACCATTCATTTCTTAAAGCTTTCAAGTCAGCCTAGGTCCCTTCATCATGCATGGTTTAGATGTTATGGTATAGCTCACTGACATAGGGACCTAATAAGCTGTAATAAAGAGCTGCAAATTGAATTTGTTTAGTTAATCAGTAAAATGCATAACTTCAACTCTATATCCTTTGGTGTTGGGGGGAAACCTATCAATGAGTGCTACATGTAATAATAATATTGAAAAAGTTGCTTTATCAAACCATCAGACCAATATGCGTATGGCTAGTACGTTTCATGTTTTATGAACAACTTATCGCCCACTTCTACACACTAATATTAAAACCAGCAACACATTTTTATAAATCTGTATATGAATGTATAATGTCTATAGTGAATAGTAATAGTTAAAAATACAATACCTTTTTGCAGTGTCTTCCAACTTATTCAAGACCATAAAACGGTTATTATCTTTTATAGGTAGGTATTAAAAATAAGCTTAAAATGATGTTGAAATAATCTCCAGGATTCCGTTACTTCTTATATACTAAAAATTCCTGCATGGAAACTGTAAAAAAATGTTAAATTGTTAAATTGAAAATCAAAACAAGTCTTCTGCCGAATGAAGTAAAAGAAAGTTCTTAACATTAGCTAAAGCCCATTCTTTCCCGCATAAATGTCCAACAGATCTTCAAGCAGTGTTCATGTTAGCTGCTACAAATGTTATTTTTTAATGCAAGAGCTATGTTCATTTGTAGTTGCCAATGCTTTGTAAATTTGTTGATTGTTTTTCAGTGATATAGCTGGCCTAAACTGAGATCATTACTCTTTTAAATGGTGTGCAAACTAATGAAGCCTGAAAGAACTGTGCGATGTGTTTGAGCTTATACTTTGATCAAAAGAAAACTCAAAAGCCCTCTTCACAATGGATTTTTGACCCTTGCTTTGATTTTCATCCTTCTGACACCTGCATGCATTATTTAGCTTTATACTGTAGATGGGCTAAAAAAATTGTTTTATTTACTACAAATATATACTGTATATATAGTGGGTATAGAAAAGAATCACCCCCTTTAAAATAATCACATTTTGTTGTTTTGCAGCCTGGAATGATGACACACATTTTTTGTTTTATCCAGCTGTATTTACCGAGTGCAATCAATAACAAGTGAATGATACAACACCAACATGCCAGAAAAATTAAAAAGTAATTCAAAAACAGAATCAATGAGTTGGAAAAAGGATCACCCCTTATGTTAGTATTTTGTTAAACCACCTTTTGCTTTAATTACAGCCTGTTGGGATATGTCTCTACTAACTTTGCACATGTAGACCTGTACAGTACTCTCCCCATACAGGGTTCTTCCCACACTGACTTAAAGTGGTTGTAAAGGCTCAGGGCTTTTTACCTTCATGCATTCTAATACTTACCTGAGCCCCATTTAGGTCCAGCGATGTGCACGAGAGCAGAAGCTCTTCATCCTCATTGGCTGAGACGGCAGCGGGAGCTAATGGGTCTTGCTACTGTCAATCATAGCCAGTAAGCCAATGAGGAGAGAGCAGGGGTGGGGCCACAACCTGTTGACCCTCTGTCTGAAGTGCTTCTGCCTCCTTATGCACAAAGGAACAAGGAAGCAACATAGCTATGTGTCCTTCTGTGCTGAACCCTGCCAACCCTCCTCTCACCATCTCAGGCCCATATACAGTATGTGGCACGACATGGGATGGATGAGAGTGAAGGGTGAGTGGGGGAAACAGTGGAAAAGTAACTGAAATCAATCCGCCAGGCCAGAATCATACCCAGCCAGCCAAGCAAAAGCCCAGCCAGGCCAGAACACAACCTAGCTATCCAGACCAGAACTTAAATCAGGCAGGCCTGAATTCAAATAATTTAGCCATGCCAAAACTCAAGCCAGACAACCAAGCCAGACCTCAAATCAGTCAGCCAGGCCAAAATTCAAACCAGTCAGCCAGGGAAAAACTCAAAACAGTAAACCAGGCCAGAAATCAAACCAGTCATCCAGGCTTGAACTCAAATCATAAGTCTGGCCAGAGCTCAGACCAGTCAGCCAGCCAGGCCAGAACTCATATTAGTCAGCTAGATCAGAACTTAACCCAGTCAGCCATGCCAGAACACAAACCAGCTGGGAGAGAAACCAAACTAGTCATCCAGGCCAGAGGCGGCTCTAGGCTTTGTGGGGCCTTAGGCAAAACTTAGATATGAGGCCCCACTCACGCCCATAATGGGAAAAATAATTAAAGTGATAAAAATGAACTGTATTAGGTTCAAGACCAGACCTATCGATCCAACACAAGACCGGACCGACCCGAAAACGAACCGACCGACCCATACTAAGA
>BLSH010280915.1:524467-541317 GCA_018402905.1 Glandirana rugosa | reverse complement strand
AATTGTGGGTCATTGCAAACTGCAGGAGATCCAAAATAAAATTCACCTGAGTGGTAGAGACACTAGTATCTTGTTCAAGATAGTGTCTGGCGGCAGACATACCATCCCCATGAGAAATATTTGTATATAGGGAGGCTACATCTGCCGATCCGAATATCATACCCTCCTTAAAGTCAAAACTATCTAGGGCATTAAGGACATGTTTAGTGTCTCTACGATAGGCGGGTGTTTGTACAACCAAAGGCTGCAGGAATGAATCAATATATTCCCCAATCCTAGCTGTTAAAAATCCTATACCGCTAATTATAGGCCATCCTGGAGGATGTACAGGATCCTTGTGGATTTTTGGAAGGGCATATATAATGGGGATCTGAGGTGCCTTGGGGACAAGATAAGATTTCTACTTCCTGTTCAAAATACCCTGCCTACTCCCACTATCAATAAGAATTTTAAGTTCTTTGGAGAATTGTAAGGTAGGATTCCTGTTCAATGCGAGATAAGTATCTCTATCATCAAGGATACTGTTCATCTCTTGTACATAATCGCTCTTGTTGAGAACAACAACTGCCCCTCCCTTATCCGCCGGTCTAACAACCAGATCTTTCTTAAGGAGGAGGCTGTTGATGCCAACAGTGATGTCCCTATCTTCTCTAACCCTCCTGATCCTCAAATTCTCTAAATCCCTGATCACGGTGTCCTTAAAAACCAAAATATGGGAATGAGTGCCAGGAGGATTAAATAGGGATGCATTCCTAAGATCAGTATATTTAAACTGAGAAGACAACTGTGAATTTTTAATGATGGGATTTTGTAAAAAAAATTTCTTAGACTGAGTTGACGTGTAAATTTATTAATGTCAATAAAGGTTTGAAATTTGTTCAGTTTAGCCTTAGGAGCAAACTTCAAGCCCCTGTTAAGAACTTTATTCATCGGTGAGATCCACGGAACTGAGATTAAATATCCCATTTGCTAATCCCTCATTCTCTCTCCTCAATCCCTCCCTATATACAAATATTTCTTATGGGGATGGTATGTCTGCCGCCAGACACTATCTTGAACAAGATACTAGTGTCTCTACCACTCAGGTGAATTTTATTTTGGATCTCCTGCAGTTTGCAATGACCCACAATTTTTGTTGGTTTGGGGGTTCATTTTTTCTGCAGGTGAAAGGAGTAGCAATGGGGCAAAATTTGCCCCCAGTCTGGCTAACTTATTTATGTCATTTTGGGAACAGGATACTATCTATAATCGTGATTGCCATCAATTGATGTTTTAGAAATGCTTTATTGATGACATCCTGTTTATTTGGGATGATGATTCAGAATCTCTCACCAAATTTATGAATGAGTTAATGGCCAGAATATTAAGCTGTCCTTTACCGTAAGTTCTACACAGAACCAATTTTTGGATCTTTCTATTGCAGTTAGAAATGAAGAACTTTATACTAACACCTACTTCAAAACCACAGACAGGAATAGTTATATTCTAATTACCAGCTGCCACCACCCCTCATGGTTACGCAATATTTCAAAAGGTCAATTCATGTGTATTAGGCGGAATTATCGTACTGAGGATGACTTTCACGAAGAAGCTCTGGTGGTGAAGAAGCGTTTCCTTGTGAAGGGTTATTCGGAAGTGGAGTTATTAAACACCATTAGTGAAGTAGCAAGATTGGATAGAAAGGACCTGTTGAGGGACAATGGAAAGAGAGAGGGAAAGAAAATGTTCTGTCCACTCATCACCATTTTTTCTGTCCAACATTATGATATAAAAAGAATCATCAAAAGGAGGTGGGACATTTTAAAGGCAGATCCAGTATTGGGTGCCTCCCTTCCAGAAGTTCCTGAGGTGATCTTTAGGAAGGCACCCAATCTGCGAAATAGAATTTCACTTAATGTTGTGGATCCACCTAAACAACCTATCTTTTTTGGCCAGTTTAAAGGCTTCTATCTTTGCAATAGGTACGGTATATGTTGTTTGAGTCAATCCAGAAGACACAAGGTGGAGAGTTTTTCCTCCTGCAAAACTGGAAAGACTTATGACATAGAGCAATTTATTTCATGTGACAGCAGATATGTGGTGTACCTCCTTGAATGTGGATGCCACAAACAATATGTGGGTCGTACATCCAGGAGACTTAGAGACCGCCTTAGGGAGCACGTCTATAATATAAAAACTGGCTATAGGAAACAAAGTCTATCCATGCGTTTTCATCAAGTCCACCATAGGGACCCTCTTGGTCTTAAATTCACCGCTATCTGTAAGCTTAATTCCCATTGGAGGAGTAGTAATAAAATTAAGGAAACTTCGAAGCTAGAAATGTTTTGGTTATATGAGTTATAAACGTATCTTCCTCATGGACATAATGTTGATTGGGACATCAACTCTTAGATACCGATTAATGTGTCCCTCCACCATATGAGTTCATCCTTTGCTCTTCAACAAATATCTCTTTCCTCAATTCTAATGCGATCTTTCCACTTTTCTCCTGAATAGAAATATTAACTTGAACATGTCTTTTTTCAGTGTCTTTTTGAATATCATTATTGAATATTGTTTGTAACATCATCATTCTATTTTAAATGTTTGCAAAATTTGTATGTAGAATTAGTTCCTCTGTAGGTACATCCACCTTTGTGGCTGAACTTATCTTTTTGGATGTAATTAACCTTTTTGGCCACTATTTTTGTGGTGCTGTTTTGGAATTTCTGTTGAATTTTTAAATCGACAGTAATATGGCACCGACGCCGGAAGTGATGTCGTTGAACTCCGGGATATTGGCGGCGAAACCGGAAATGGCGTCACTGTCATGGCGCCGGAACCGGAAGTGTGTTTATTTACTTCCTGTGTGGTGACTTCTGATGACACTAACTAGCCATTTAGGATGGATATAAATACAGAGGACGCTCTCATTACCGTAATATCCCTTTGAGAATGGGCTGGAGCCCGAAACGCATCAGGGTATGATTTTATGACTATACACTCTCTTTTATCATGTTGCAATACCCGTGTTGGTAGCTAACAGAAATTGCCTTTTTGACACGTTAGCTGTATTTTATGGATTTTTTAAGTTGTTATTAAAACATGATTACGCTATGAGCGTCTTTTCCTTAATTTATGGGGGAATGGTGTTTATACACGTTTGACCTACACATACATACATTCCATTGTTAGTGTGAATATCATTATTGAATATTGTTTGTAACATCAGTTTAACATCATCATTCTATTTTAAATGTTTGCAAAATTTGTATGGAGAATTCGTTCCTCTGTAGGTACATCCACCTTTGTGCCTGAACTTATCTTTTTGGGTGTAATTCCCCTTTTTGGCCACTATTTTTGTGGCACTGTTTTGCAACTTCTGTTGATCTTTTGGATCTACAGTAATATGGCACCGATGAAAGAAGCGATGTCGTTGAACGCCAGGAAAATGGTGGCGACACCAGAAATGATGTCACTGTCGTGGCGCCGGAAGTGTGTTTATCTACTTCCTAAGTGGCAAAACAATGACTTCTGATGACAATAACTACAGAGGACGCTCTCATTACCGTAATATCCCTTTGAGAATGGGCTGGAGCCCGAAACGCGTCAGTCTTGGTAGCTAACGGAGATTGCCTTTTTGACACGTTTGCTGTGTTTTATGGATTTTTTAAGTTGTTATTAAAACGTGATTACGCTATGAGCATCTTTTCCTCCATTTATGGGGGAATGGCGTTTTTACATGTTTGACCTACACATCCCTACAGTCCATTGTGAGTGTGCAAAAAGGATTCATCTATCCATGCTGGAAGGATCGGTTTCCTATTGATCTGGATGATCCGATGTGCATTATATATATGTAGCATCTAGTAAGTTGCTAGCACAGAAGATAAAGTGATTGGGTGTCTTTCCACTATACTTTAAGCATTGGTGGATGAGTGACAGTTTTCCCCACTATTCTACTCTATGTTGAGTTTGGACATATTGCACCATTGTTTCCTTTTTTCCTTTTTCCGGATTATCATGACGTCTATTTGTAACATTGTATGCATTTTTGCTGTCCTCTTAGGTGAGGCAACATTTGGATCTGGTGAGTTGCAATCTTGATCACTTTGTGTTTATCCAGTCATATATGTTGTACATAACAAGTTTGGAATTATTTCCTTCCTTTGGGATTGGACTATATGCACATATATAAGAACTTTGGACTTTTTTTTAATTATTTTGGTATTTGCTAATACCTTGTTCTACCCCTGGCATAGGGAATTATGAAAAGTCATATCAGTATTTGTTTTAAGTGTCTGTATCCCATTAAGAAGCTTTGCCTTCACTTCCTATTTCACAGACACAGCAATAAGTGAAATATATTCTCTCTAAAGTGAGAGGATATCCCCTCTGACATGGTTATCTCAAAACAGGTGTCCTTTTTGGAAGAGTTTAGCTCAATTCTGTTGCAATGGCAACCATAAAAATGATTTAACATAAACGGGGCAACTAGAAAGGGTAAATCGTTCAAATGTGGACACATACAGAAATAAAAACATGTCAGAGATTCTAACACTCTCCGATTTTATTCACAGAAAAAAAATGCTTTATCTAGAGAGACATTTCAAAGTAAATCCTACTGTTTTATGTTTTATGTGCTCCTGCTTGGTCTGTTACTTATAATGTTACAAGTGTTTTGTTATATCCGTTTGACAAGTTCAAAAAATTCTTATTGGACTTGCCAAAATTGTGCACAGATAATGTCATGCGCTGTCTGCCTGTGCTGACGATTATTATAGCTATCTCTGAGGACTACATAATTATGCCCCTCTATGTTATGACGAACTTTAGAAAGGTGGGGTTTTGCAGTCCTATCTTGTTTCTGTTGTCCTTAAACAGAATGGTGAGTGAGTGTCATCCTCACACTAGAGCTGCACGATTAATCGTTAAAAAATCGCAATCTCGCTTCAACCCCCCCCATGGTCTGGCATTGCCACTATTCTATATAACAAGTGCAGAGCCATTCTCTGCTCAGAGCTGTCAAAAGAAAAAAAAAAGCCGGCAAATGTTTATCAGCATTGCTCAGCGCTGAGAGATAACTTCTTTTAGATCAAAGGAATGAACTTCGGTCTGCAATGAGGTCGGTTTAACCACTTAAAGACTAAACCTTTTTCTGACACTTGTTGCTTACAAGTTAAAATCAGTATTTTTTGCTAGAAAATTACTTAGAAACTCAAAACATTATACAGTAAGACCTTGGTTTGAGAGTAACTTGATTTGAGAACATTTTGCAAGACAAGCAACATTTTTAAATAAATTTTGTCTTGATATACAAGCAGTGTCATGTCATAACCGAGTATAAAAGAGGAGAGAGGCGTAGCGTAGTGAAGTGTAGCAATATGGTTACATTTAATAAAGGTACAACATTTAGCAACTCACATGGTTGATGATTAAAACAGGCACATCTAAGTATGTAGGCATCCGGGGTAAAGCTGTCCTCATACACCGTCCTCCGCACCGCCATCAATGTCATCCCTTCCACACTGCGTTCCACTAGCGCTTCAAGCCTCGCGTTCAGATCGCTCTACTGCAGGATAGTCTTCCGGTCACGATTGCAGACTGACATCTGTGAGATCCGGCGGTGCGGAGGACGGTCTATGTGGACATCTTTACCCCGGATACCTGCATACTTAGATGTGCCTCTTTTAATCATCAACCGTGGGAGTTTAAAAATGTTGTACCTTGATTAAATGTAACCATATTGCTACACTTAGAGGCGCCTCTTTTCTCTTTTATACTCTGTAGCTCCTGGATTTTGTTTCTACTCCCCTTGTGGAGGCGGCCATTTGTGGATGGACATTTTATGGTTACACAACCAATCACACTGCTATAAGATTTTTATATGGACTATAAACTGGTTGTGGAACGAATCATCTGAATTTCCATTATTTCTTATGGGGAAATTCGCTTTGATATAAGAGTGCTTTGGATTACAAGCATGTTTCTGGAATGAATTATGCTCGCAATCCAAGGTTTAACTGTATATATTTTTTTTAGCAGAGACCCTAGAGAATAAAATGGTGGTTGTTGCAATATTTTCTGTCACACTGTATTTGTGAAACAGTCTTTCAAAAGCAATTTTTTGGGAAAAAATACACTTCAATTAATTTAAACTTAAAAACTAAACAATGTAGCCCAATTTTTTTTGTATAATGTGAAAGATGATATTACTCCGCGAAAATCATGAAAGAATTGTGATCTTTATTCTGAGCAAAAAAATTGTGATTATCATTTTAGCTAGAATCGTGCAGCTCTAACTCACACTGGAAGTGTGGTACTGGCAGGATCACCAGATGAAAATAAAGGAAACATGCAAGAACATAGGGTGGCATAGTGGTGTAGTGGATAGCACTTTCGCCTGGCAGCAAAAGGGTTGCTGGTTTAAATCCCAACCACGACACTACCTGCCTGGAGTTTGCATGTTCTCCTGCGTGGGTTTCCTCCGGGTACTCCAGTTTCCTCCCACACTCCAAAGGCATGCTGTAGGTAAATTAGATCCTGTCCAAATTGGCCCTAGTATGTGTATGTATGAATGTGAGTTGGGGACCTTAGATTGTAAGCTCCTTGAGGGTAGGGACTGATGTGAATGTACAATGTATATGTAAAGCGCTGCGGAAATTGACATCGCTATATAAGTACCTGACATAAAATAAATAAGAACAATAACTATTCCATCCACCGCATCGAAGAACTGGTAAGCTGCAGTTGATCACATTTTTGTTTTTGGGTTTAGATGCATTTTAAGATCCACTTCTGGTAATGCAGTTAACACAGGGCCGCCCAGTTCCCTTTCCATCTATAGTGATAATCACTCAAGCTATGTGAGATGTCAGAGCAGTGGGCCTGTTTTGCTAGTTCCCTCGCTCCCTATTGTCAAACCTGAGCAGTAAAAGGCCGGAAAGTCATTGCCGTGTTTAGTTAGATAATATTTACACATGAAGATCAAGTTATCAGTATCAGGAACAAGGAAAATAACCTTATCTAAGGTAATGTTTAAAAGGCACCTGTATCAGGCATGAGAAACAAACTTTACATAGCGCAGTCCTGGGCTGTGTTTTGTGGAAAAGTAAATCCCGGAACTTTATATAAGTGTCTGCGTATGGTGCTATGCAGTGACGGGCATTGACAAGGTACAGCTGTTCTACGTCACTGTCATCATGCATGCGAATAACACTTTATTACCTATTCTAAGCATTCTTTTTTACTTTTTGCTTAACCCCTTTAGTACTAGCTGGTAGTACCCCTTCATTACCAGGCCATTTTTCAGTTTTTAGTGCTGTGATAGTTTGAGTTTACTCATGCATGCAACACTGACTGTACCCAAATTAATTTTTTTATCATTTTTCTGAAACAGATAGAGCTCTCTTTCGGTGGTGCGTAATAACCACATTTTAAAAAAAATATTTAACTATATTAAGGTAAAAATACCAAAAAAATGGTTCCCTTACCTTCTGTTATAAAAGATAACAAATCACACCCAAGATTATTTCATTTTCTGCCACATTTATTCTTTGAAATGGAGAAACAAGCTGGTATTAGAAGGGTTAAAACATGGAGCGTGGTAATGGTGTGCTACATACATTAAATTTACAGGCCATACACAAAGGGTTGATTTATAAAAGGCAACAAGACTGTGCACTTTGCAAAATGCAGTTGCACTCTGCAAGTGTAGTTGCTCCAAACTTAGTAAATGAGCAAAAGTTCTGCTGACTTCCATCATCCAATCATGCGCAAGAAACAATGTTGTATTTTTTTTTTTTCTTGCGTGTGATTGGATATTCTTTGCAAAGTGATGCTTTACCTCATTTAGTGAGCTCTGGAGCAACTGCACTTCAAAAAGTGCACAGTCTATTTGCATTTAGTAAATCAACCCCAGAGAGGAAACAAAGGGGTTAATGTGCTAGACACGTACAGTGGAAGGATGAAAATGAAGGGGTTAACGTGCTAGTCATGTACAGTGGAAGAAAGAAGATGAAGGGGTTAATGTGCTAGCTATGTACAGTGGAAGGATGAAGATGAAGGGGTTAATGTACAGATGTGAAATGATGTAGGAAGATGAAGGGGTAAATATACAGGTCAGATCAGTGACAGAATGGGCTGAGATATACTGGGGAGGAGGGGGGGACAGAAGGGTGAAAGGGTTAATAATGATCCCACAACCTTGGGATCCATTAATAGTTGATCTGGTCCTAATAAATAAATGATTCATTAGTTCCTCCTTCCTTCCCTTCCTTCATTTTAAGGCCTTATTTAGACTTTAGATTCGGAGGTGGCAAAAATGCGCAGTTGAGCCCACCTCTCCTCCTTCAATAGGCAGCGGATGGGGTGCTCACTTGCCGCGGCTGCGATGCTTCGCTCCCAAAGCAAAGTAGATTTTGTCACCTACTGAATCTACACATTCAAGCCAATGGGGATGCACCTCAAATACCCCGCTAACGCATGCAATGCAATTTGGTTGTGGTGCGTTTGTTGACAAAAATGGGGTTTAAACAGGCGGTGAGGAGGTGTCACATTGCTTCCTCACTGCCTGCCAGTAGCCTCTGGAGCGCAATCTGAGCACGGAGCGGGCTTCAGAGGCAAGGGAGATTTAGATGCAGGTAAAGGAAAATGGTGTACTCTGCAATCTAAATACTGCAGTGTTTACATTTCTGAGTAGTGTGATGGGCCACTGCAGTGATCACATGGTACAGGGCAGCTGTGTACACTGTGTCTGTGAACTGAGCCATTCGATGACAGTTCACAGAAATTAGCGGGTGCACTGGCTGTCTAAGGATGGTTTCTGTACTCCACTTGTAAACGGCACTGCAACAATAAGCATCCACCACTTGGCTGTCCATAAATGAACAGTGATAGATAAGTGGTTAAAAAGACCCTGCCATCATAGGGTAACTTTTACTCAAAACACAACCTGTAAGAATAAAGAAGTAACATACTTAACTTTCTAACAACCCATGTATTGAAAAGCCACCCCATCTCTGCAAGTATTCAACAAATGGAAAAGCTGAATACTTACTCCCCCATCCAGGCACTGTGGTTCCTCCCACTGCGTTGTGCATCCTGTAGTGAGGTACAGGCCTGCAGGAGAAACCACATCAACCTGTGGGGAAGCAAGTATTTTACACACCTGAAAGTGTAGCACACATGTGGTAGATGAGCGGAGAAACAGCAACTTTGTATTAAATGGGCCACCAAAAATGTAAGTATATTACTTCTTTTACGGATGCTTATTGAGTAAAAGTAACCTTGGTGTGAGGGGTCACTTTGAAGTAGATGTAAACCCAGGGGCAGGCTGACAACCCATGGGGCCCCTGGGCAATAGAAGATCATGGGGCCCCCCTGTGTCCCTGTCCACACTCAAGACAAAAAAACACCATCTGCTTATTGCACTGCGTCCACATTACATACGTTCGCCCCTACAGATGTGGGAAAGGTGTCCTGAGTGCCCACACTAGCGTGCCCCTGTCAGGCCAGGTACCGGAGCTCAGTGTTGGAACTTGGTCCGGCACTGGGCTCCAGGATCAGCACAGATTCCTTGGGACTAAAGTACCAGGAGCCTCTCATGGGGCCCCGTACTGGCCAAGGGCCCTCGGGCGGTGCCCGAGAGCCCTTATGGTCAGTACGCCCCTGTGTAAACCCTAAAGTGTCACTAAAGGGAAAACCTTTTAAAATGTTTTTTATAGAGTAAGGTAGCGTTGTAACCCCTGTCAGTTATTTTGCTATTTGTGTCCCATTGTGGAGATTTCCCTTTACTTCCTTTCCCACAGCCAAAACAGGAAGTGAGAGGAAATCCCTCCCAAGGGTGGAAATCCCAGGGTGTTACCAGAACTAGTGGCCCCATGGGAAGATTTCATCTCTTTTAGTGTTCCAATCCAAAATGTGGGATTTTCTTTTACTTTCAATGATCACAGTAAACAGGAAAAATAGAGAGGGTGAATCTCCATAACAGGGGTACAGACAGCAATAAAACCTGACAAGAGTCACAATCCCTCTTCAATCCATCCAAAATGGAAAACAAAATATTGCCTTTAGGCCTTGTTCACACCTATGCAGTTTGCTCTTGATCAGTTCTTGCAGTGCTTTTTGCGGTGCATTTTGCATTTATGAACCAGCGTTTTTGATACGTTTTCACACGTATTTTGCGTTTTGTGTTTTTAATGCTTTTTTTTGGACAACTTGCTGTTGGGCAGATCAAAAAATGCATCAAAATATGCATGAAAAATGCACTACATGCTTTTCTGCAGCGTCTCCATTGAAGTCTATTAAACCAAAAATGCACAATTTTGTATTTAAAAAAGTCCCTGACCCTTTCCAAAAACGCAGTGGCTGAAAAAAGCATAGATGTGATCATGCCCCAAAAGGAAACCATGTTAAATGGACTGTAGTGGACTGTAGTGTGTTTCTGCAAAAAGCACCAAAAAGGTGTAAGGCAGGCCTAAGTGATAGTTTAACCTAATGCACAGGTGTCAAACTGGCGGCCCTCCAGCTGTTGCGGAACTACAAGTCCCATGAGGCATTACAAGGATGATAGTTACAAGCATGACTCCCTCAGGCAGAGGCATGATAGGACTTGTAGTTTCAAACCAGCTGGAGAGCTGCCAGTTTGACACCCCTGACCTAAAGCATGGTGTATCAAAATCAATTGCACTTTTTAAAAATAAAATATCAGCCTTCATCTTTTTCACGATTTGCTGCATCTCAGTGGTCCTGAAGCCTGTATGCAGCCATTTCCTGTTTACATGTACTGTATACACTGTGGTGATGGCTGTATGGCATTTCATGGGAAGCGTTTCCTGATGGTGACAGCGGCAGACACTGCCAATGTAATGTGTGTTGAAATGCAAGCTTGTACTGTCCATTGGAAGATCATATACAGGCTAACAATGCAGGAACAGGACTAGGAGACAGGGAAACGTGTTGTATACCAAAGTATCCTAGCAAAGGACCTTCATGGCAGGTTCATAAGGTATTATTTTAACCACTTTAGCCCCAGCCACCGCAGCTATACTGCGGCAATGTGGTTCGTTCCCGCGAATCGTCGTCATTGTAGGTCAGTCTCGGGAACGGGTATTATGAGTGCATGGGGGAGCCAATCAGCGGGTGGGAAGGACTCGATATGTCCGCCGGCCAGCCGCGTTCGTTTCCTCAAAGATAGAAAGGACAGAACAAGGCAGATCCCTGTTCTGACAGGGAGATCACACAGATCCTCTGTTCCTGCTATACAGAAAGACAGATCTGTGTGTTTTCCCAGTCATACAGTCCCCCATACAGTTAGAAAACACCTCCCAGGGAACACATTTAACCTGTTGATTGCCCTCTGAGATTAACCCCTTTCCTGGCAGTGCCATTAGTACAATAACAGTGCAGTGCATATTTTTAGCACTGATTACTGTAATAATGTCACTGGTTCCCAAAGTGTCAAAAGTGTCAGTTAGATGTCCGCCCCAATGTCGCAGTCCCCCTAAAAATCACTGATTGCTGGCATTACTAGTAAATAATAAATAAATAAATAAAAAAGCCATAAATCTATCTACCATTTTGTAGACATAATAACTTTTGCGCAAGCCAATCAATATACGCTTTTTGCGATTTTATTTACCAAAAATATGTAGCAGAATATATATCGGCCTAAACTAATGAATACATTTTTTTTACATTTATTTTTTGGAAACGTTTTCTAACTGTAGGGGGGATGGGCTGGCAGGGACACGACAGAGATCGCTGTTTCTGATCACTGGGAACAGAAGATGTCTGACAAGTCCCCTGTCAGAAAGGGAATCCATCTTGTTTACATAGTCAGGTCCCTGTTCTGCCCCTGTACACTGGATTGTGGGTCAATGGCGGACATCAAGTCTTCTGGAGCCCCCGGGCATGCCCATTATATCATATGCACGAACCAACGTACGGTTCGCGCTAGCCAGCCACCTTGCCGCAGTATATGTGCGGCGGCTGGTCAAGAAGCTGTTAAAGTTAAAGCAAAAATACCAAAAAAAAAGTCTTTCAATTTCTTTGACAATACATTTATTTAAGATTGTTTCATTTTAGATTCATCCATCTGCCTCTCCACCTCAATCAAAGGAAGGCCCCATATTCATTGATGAAGTACAAGGCTTCCTGTGAATGGCTGCAGCGCTCAGCTTGACTTGATTTTGTTCTGGGAGCAGAACAAGAAGTCCCCATCCCACTGCTGAAACACAAGGCTGTATACTGTATGGAGTCGATACAGAAGTTGGTCCAAATAAACCTCTTAACCACTTCAGCCGCGGAAGGATTTCACACTTTAGTACCTGAGCACTTTTTGCGATTCGGCACTGCGTCGCTTTAACTGACAATTGCGGGGTCGTGCAATGTTGTACCCAAACAAAATTTGCGTCCTTTTTTTCCCACAAATAGAGCTTTCTTTTGGTGGTATTTGATCACCGCTGCGTCATTTCTGATAGCTGCTATAAACAAAAGAAGAGCGACAATTTTGCAAAAAAAAAAACAAATTTCTTACTTTTTGCTAAAATACAAATCCAAAAAAAAATATAAAAAAACATTTTTTTCAACGGTTTTGGCCGATTTATATTCTTCCTCATATTTGTGATCAAAAAAATCACAATCGGTGTTTATTGATTGCTTTGCGCAAAAGTTGCCGCGTTTACGGATGATGAGAATTAATTTCTGGGGTTTTTATTTATTTATTTTTTTTTACTAGTAATGGCGGCGATGTGCGATTTTTAGCGGTACTGCAATATTGCAGCGGACATGTCGGACCATTTTGACACTTTTTTGGGACCATTGGCATTTATACAGCGATCGGTGCTATAAACATTCCCTGATTACTGTGTAAATGCCATTGGCAGTGAAGGGGTTAACCTGCAGGGGGCGCTCTAAGGGTTAACTGTGTTCCCTGGGCGTGTTCTAACTGTGTGTGGGCTGCCCTAGCAGGGGAAGGATAGTGATCACAGCTTCCATATAGAGGAAGGCTGTGATCACAGTCCTTCCCCCCTCACAGAATGGAGATCCGTGTTTACATACGCGGACCTCCGTTCTTTCACTCCGGGGGGGGAGGGGGCGTCGCGGGTAGCCGGCGGCGATCGAGTCCGCCGCACCCGCTCCCTGGTCCCCCCGGAACACAGTGAGCGCACGAGCGCGCGCGCTCACAGTGCTCTATCTGGAAGCCGCCGTCGTATGACGGCGGTTTGCCTAGCAGAGCCATCTTGTCGCCGTCAACCTGCGGTTGACGGTCGGCAAGTGGTTGAAGACTGCCCACCACATATATACTGCGGCAGGGCAGTTCTATTATTCAAAACAACATACCTGTACGTTCTTTCGTGTAATAGATACTGTGGGCGTGCGCTGCATGGTGGTGGAGCCAATGCGTGGATCCGGCAGACACGATGTCCGCCAGCCACCCGTGATCACTCTACAGAGAGGCAGAATGGGGATCTCCCTATGTAAACAAGGCAGATCCCCGTTCTGACAGGGAAGTACACTGAGATTGTCTGTTCCTAGTAATCAGGAACAGTGATCCCTGTGTTCTTCCTGTCAGTCCATCCCCCACACAGTTAGTAAACACACTGAGAGAACACAGTTAACCCTTTGATCGCCCCGATGTCAACCACTTCCCTGCCAGTGTCATTTATACAGTAATCAGTGCATTTTTTAGCACTGATCACAGTATTAGTGTCACTGGTCCCCAAAAAGTGTAACTTAGTGTTAAATTTGTCCGCCACAATGTTGTAGTCTCACTAAAAATCACTAGTTTTTTACTATTACTGGTAAAAAAAAAAAAAGTCCCTAAATCTATCCCATAGTTTGTAGACGCAAACCAATCAATATACGCTAATTGAGATTTTTTTCAACCAAAAATATGTAGCAGAATACAAACTGGCCTACACTGATGATTTTTTACATATTTTTATTGTATGTGTTTTATAGCAGAAAGTAAAAAATAGTGTTTTTTTTTTCCAAAATTGTTGCTATTTTTTTGTTTATAGTGCAAAAAATAAAAAACCGCAGAGGTGATCAAATACCACCAAAAAAAAAGCTCTATTTGTGGGAGAAAAGGACATCAGTTTTGTTTGGGTACAACGTCGCACAACCGTGCAGTTGTCAGTTAAATTGACGCAGTGCAGTATCACAAAAAAATGACCTGATCATTAAGGGGGAAATCCTTCTGGACCTTAAGTGGTTAAAGGAGATCTATAGTCACTTTCATTTAATAACATATGTGTTGTAATATCAACACAAACAATAGTTATATTTGACATTAATTATAGACTTACTTGAAAATCTTCTTTTCATGTTGTGAGTGCTGCCTGTCTGCTGTCCATCTCTTTCCACATCTTCCTGGATTTCCTATATGCTGTACAGCGTCTCATCTGCTATTTACTTTCAATTTCTAAGGACTACATATCCCATGGTACCTTGCTGCCTGCAAACAGTGATTCCTATACTGTCTCTGCCTCCTCTCAGCACCTCTGTAGTTCAGAAGGCAGTCTCTGTGAATTCAGTGACAGCAGTGCAGTGCCTACCCACAGGGCATAGTGAATACGTGCCACAGAATTCAAGGAAGCAAATGTGTGGATCTTCAAAAAGTAAGTTTACAAACTTCAAGATCGTTCTGATTAATAGGAACAGGCTAGAAATAATTAAAATACAATGTGAATTGAATATATAATTTTACATTTTTTGACCATAGATTTGCTTTGCACATTTAAAACAATTAAAAAGGAATTTTGAAACTATGTTAAAGAGTATATGAGATTTTAGTGATTGGGTTTACTTTAAGAATGTAATTTAGTTGTTTGTTTAAATGTTTATACAAGTGAAATTGTCCTTTATGGGATGAATGATGTTTTATTACATATGGGCAATCCTAAATTAAACAGACTGAATGACAGCAGTTTGCACATACTGTGAAGGTGTCTGACTTGTATCCCAGCTGTTGGCTAACATTATTGCAGGTGAAGAGTACAAAGCGTGTATGTAAATAGCACTGATGCTTGGAAACGGATGATTCACCTGTAGGAAACTTTTTAGGCAATATAACTTGCTTAGAACAAATTTACATATTAAATGTAACCACTTCAGCCCCGGAAGGATCCACTTCCTGACCAGGCTATTTTTTACAATACTGCACTGCGTCGCTTTAACTGACAATTGCGCAGTACTTTAACAAAATTGAAGTCCTCCCCCCCACAAATAGAGATTTCTTTTGGTGGTATTTGATCACCTCTGCGGTTTTTATTTTTTGTGCTATAAACAAAAAAAGGCCGACAATTTTGAAAAAAAATATTTTTTTTTTTCTGCTATAATACATATCCAAAAAAAATATATAAAAAAAACGAATTTATTCATCAGTTTAGTCCGATATATATTCTTCTACATATTTTTGGTAAAAAAAATCACAAGAGGCGTATATTAATTGGTTTGCGCAAAAGTTATCGCGTCTACAAACTATGGGATAGATTTAGGGACTTATTGTGTTTACTGGTCATTTATACAGTAATCAATGCATTTTGTTAGCACTGATCACAGTATTAGTGTCACTGGTCCCCAAAAAATGTCACTTAGGGCCTAATTCACTATATCGCGAATATGCGATCGCATAACGCTCAAAAATAACGCCCATGAAAGCCAATTAGCATATCGCGTAGGCGATCACGCGAACGCAGAATCGCGTTTTAGCCACGAATATGCCTTCTTATATGGGAATAGCTGATGTCAACTGGGCTTGAACCTGCAGAATCCATTGAAGGCTTGTATGAACATGATTTGCTTGAAAAAAGTGTATGGGAACTACCGCAGCAAAATTGAAAATATAATGCTGCATACATTGCAAGGTGTGCTGATGACATCTGTAGGATACGAACCTGGAGCTGTAAGCTTTAGAATGCATCGGAATAAACCACTACGCTATAGACTTGACTACAACCGGAGAGAAAAAATACATTTACTAATCTTGTATTCTCTTCATTCTCTACAAACTAACTGCTGCCACCTTAACTAGAGTGTGATTATTCCAATTGCACACCATAATATTAATGAATGTGTACATACCATTGCATAAGTTCATAGTATGGAAGCAATCAAACTGATGGGCATTGGCGAATATACCTTCACATATTTTCAAAATATAATGCCAATTACAATGCAAGGTGTAGTGATGGCACCTGTAGGATCCAAACCTGTAGCTGTAAGCTTTAAAGGTATTCAAAGGAACCACTACACTATGAAGTTGATCACAACCAACCATAGAAAATACATTTACTAATCTTGGATTCTGAAAATTCTCTACAAACTGCCAGCACATAACTAGTGTGTGATTATTCCAATTCCACATCATAATATTATTGAATATGTACATACCATTGCATGCATAAAGAATTCATAGTATGGAACAAACAAACTGCAGGGCATTGGCTAATTGGCGAATATGCGTTCGCATATTTTCAGCATCTAATGCTGAGTACAATGCAAGTTTCAGAAGGTCATACCATCGAACTACTGTGTGAGTAAAGCCTGTCACGTCAGTCATACGATCTATGTTGTCGGTTGTATGCTAAACTCTGTTAGCATGCATGCTAGCAACAGGACACAAATGCTCCGAAATGAGTGTGTCATCAAGCTACCATACTGGAAGACTTTGAACGTAACATGAGTCGTAATCTACGACTTTTATACGCTTGCGTATAAGCGGTTAATCGGTTACGGGACGTCAAACAAACAAGGTATGATACTTAAGAAATACGTACGTTACCATACATGTATAAGTTATTATAATACTACACCTTAACCTTATTAGTGTGTGATCAATACACGACCGTCAAACATCTCTTAAA
>BLSH010280915.1:456968-474537 GCA_018402905.1 Glandirana rugosa | reverse complement strand
CTTTGATTAAATTGATACTTTGACATACTGCGCAAGATTGGGTCTATTTCTTGATCTCCCCATATACGCTTGGAACCGGAGAGGAGGTAGAGAGCTCCAGAGGCTGTCACTGCTGCAGAGCGCTTACCCCTTCAGTGGGGAGGGCTGTCCGGTGAGTGCAAACACCATAAGCTATGCATGGAGTGTAACACCGGAAGCACCGCGGCACTATAGTAGTGGTAAACCATCTTTTATCAACAACACAGAAAGATCCACAGAATTTTTTGTCACAGTGTACACGCAAGAGTGTGAAGATAGCCCCTTACTGGGGATTGAGTGAACAAGTCAATTAGAACTGAGCACTTTAATTATACAGTTGTACAAGCACCTGACACTTTTTTTCACCTTTATTAATAGAGGGTCATCTGGACAGTTATATGCATTTAATCCATGCTGTACCTATTTACTTTACCATAGGTTCACTATAGTGACTAGACAATATATATTTATAAGCCCGATATTAATTATGCTTTGAAAATACGGTTATTTATGGATTGAAGGCAATTTTATTGATATATACATTTATCCACTTGTATTTTTATTCTACAATCTTGGCAATTTTATTTCATCTATTCAGTTGTTTTTACCTGATTTTACCTCATTTTTACACCTTTCACCTTTTTTACATCTTCATATATTCATATATCTATTTGTGCATTAAGTTGATCTCACCTCATTTTCTCACCTTTATACATATATTTTATATTTTCACACACCATCCTACATTTTTACACCGCATTGCACACACATATGCGTTTATGGTAATAAGCACGACAATATTCTTTTTTTGATTTTAATACCCCACGGTTTATACGCACTTTTTTAAATATTATAATTTTTTTAAATATTATAATTTATTTTCGCTTGGGTTGTATTCAGACCAACTTATTGGAAGCAATATCAGAACATTGTTTTCACCCATCCAGAAATTGCATTTTAAATTTTTCTCACCAAAAAGTTTAACTTATACATAAACAGTATATTGGTTCAGATAAGAGCAGCGCCACTCCCCACCTAATTCAATCATATTACTTGACTACACTTTGTGCAGTTCGGTGGAGGCAGCAGCTCTTAGATAAAAAAGAAAAATATCTATCCGTTAGCGCGGAACATATAGACCTTTTTCCAATGTGATAGAAGTATTTAAAGATGTAAGTTTTTTCATATCTATGGTAGCTTACAACTGACCCCCTGATTGTATGTTATATATATGTATTGAAAAATTTAATAAACAGAGATTATACATAATTTAATAGTTATTTATTAGTTAGTTATTATTTCAAATGTTCCGAAATTCAGAAATAAGAAAGAACATTTGAAATAATAATAAATAACTATTAAATTATAGGTATTGGAATCTCCTTTTAAATTTGGCTGATAGTGAACTTAAATATGAAATGTATCACTATCACTAATAATTAGTTAGTTATTATTTCAAATGTTCTTTGTTATTTTTGAATTTTCGGAATCCCGAATTTTCGGATTTTGGATTTTCGGCTGTTCCAATTGCTGAATTTCCGAATTACCGCAATTCGGATTTTCGGATTTCCGATTCTCGGATTGCGAATTGCCGAATTCACAAATTTCCGAATTTTCAAGTTTACGAATTCTGAATTTTTCAAATTTCCGAAAAAATAAAAAATGAACGGAACGAAAACTAACAAATTTTTCAGCCATGCACAAGTCTAACACCAACGATGGAGCATTTCTTATTCCCATTGACACCAGGGCATTTCTACTCTCACTGGCCACAGTCTGGCCCCCTCAATGTCTAAAGGACTGTAAACTGGTCCTTTGTTTAGAAAGTTTGGAGACCCCTGCTCTAGAAGAAACATTGTTAAAAGCAATACATCATTTTTTGGTATGCTAAAAACACCATTTCTAAGGAAATGTCTTACATCATTGCCTTTGCATATGTTTGTTCATGTCTTCTATACTTAACACATTGTTAGCACAACATCCTATAGCATAATCCTGGATAATGGTGAGGTGTCATCCCATTTCAATATGCTTCACAGACAAGTTGGTCCGCTTCCTCAGAACACTAATAGGTGGCACTGATGGGCACTGATGAGGCTGCACTGATGGGCGCTGATGAGGCGGCACTGGAGGGCACTGATGAGGAAGCACTGATAAGGCTACACTGGTAGGTAGTACTGATGGGCACTGATAGGTGGCACCGATGGGCTATGATAGGCAACACTGAAGGGCACTAAAAGGTGGCATTGATAGGCAGCGCTGATAGGTGGCACTGATGGGCGCTGATAGGTGGCATTGATGGGCACTCATAGGCGGCACTGATGGGCACTGGTAGGCAGCAAGGATAGGCAACACTGATAGGTGGCACTGATGGACACTGATTGACAGCACTGGTGGACATTGATGGGTGGCACTGTTGGGCACTGATTGGCAGCACTGGTGGGCACTGATTAGCACTGATTAGCAGCACTGGTGGGCACTCATTAGCAACACTGGTGGGTACTGTTGGGACCAATGTCCCTGTAACAGAAGCCAGCTGCTTGCTCACTTCTTTTCTCCTCATGCTATCAGCATGAGGAGAAGAAAAGCTGATAACCGGCTTGTGTTTACTTCCGTGATCAGCCATCAGGTCATTGGCTGATGGCTGATTACATGGTAAAGGGCCGCTGTGATTGGCCCTTTACCCCGATCTGTAGACGATCACAGAGTGTGCCGCCCCCACGCCGCAGGGGGCACGCAAGCAGCGCGATCATAGGAGGACGTCTATGGACGCCCTCCCAGCACTGGAAGCCTGCGCTGTAGCTGTCTTTCGGATATAGCATGGGCAGAAAGAGGATAGAGTCTATTCACTTACGTCTCAATGTGTCACCTCCATTAAGGGTACCATTAAAAGCTGGGTAAATATCACCTTTATTCAACCGAAAACGACTTTCTTTAATGACAGTAATTATTGGTGCCACCCCTAGAGGAATGTTAGGTAACATCCTTATGTTCCTATATCTCAAATCTCAGCTTGCTCCTGCTTTTCAAAATCAATACAGGTCCCATAATTCAACAGAGGGAATATATTCTTTATAATATTCAAATGGGAGAGTCAAGCTGAATTCCAGGTTTAATTCCAGTATAGGTCCTCCCATGGGGGGACAAACCTCCAGGAAACACAACCCCCCTTCAACTTTAAAGTACAAAAGGGGCACATATAATCCTTGTTATTGAACTATATTAATATGTCCTATTTATGGAATAGTCCAGGAGCTTATGTTTTATACTTGTGGTCGAGGCACCGTAGTAGGGACACTGTGGAACTGTACGTGCTAATGCCTGAATCACAGACAGGAGCTGCGGTCATGTGAAATTAACATTAAAGTAGGTCTCCAGACTTTAGAAATGAGCAGAAACTTGCACAGTTAACTCCTTGCAATCCGTGGCCATACTTCACTCTCTGTTAACACTAAGCACTTTGGACACTTTAGAGAACACCACTCCCCTGGTGCTCAGCATTTCTGAGATGGTACTGCAGAGCAGGGTTTCTCAACCCGTGGCACGCGTACCCCTGGGGTACATGCACCACGAGAAGGGGGTACGTCGCCTGTGCTGCCACCAGGGGCAGACTGGGCTGCTCTGACACCTGGTAAAAGGCTGCATTAATGCAGTGGCAGAAGCGGCTGACAACAATGCCGGTGCAGCGCGGCGCTCCAGCCAGCAGCGGGTTAATGCTGCCTGAGAGTTCCATGGTCAGGAAGTGAAGAGAGGACGGAGCTATGGCTGTGTATTGGGGAGGAGCAGGGACCATTGCTGTGTTGTCCGGGGGAGGAAAGGGGAGGAGACTCCTTCCAGCAGCCAGACCAAAATGATAATACGAATATACATTTCTGCTGCTCCACACATGCAGATCCCACCCCCTCCCTCCAATGGAGTGCTCCACGGAGCGATCCATGCACACCCGGCGTCTGGTAAGCAGTGGTGAGAAGGGGAAGAGGAGGGTCCCGCCGAGGAGGTCTCACCAGGGCTGTATGGAGCCAATTGAAGGTGGAAGTAGAAAAGAGGTGTTCGGGCTCACTGGGCCCACTGGGGCTGTCACTCAGGGTGGGGGGATCAGGGGCTCCAGCTGCAGGGAGAGGCACAGCTACCATGTCACAACCCCCCCTGCAGCTAGCAACCACTAGCATAAGAGAGAGACAGACCCCCATCCCTGCTTCTCCAGCATCCCTCAGCCACAGCCACTGGCCTTTATTTCTACCCCCTGTCCCATCCCCTCCACTTCCTTATGCCTAGTTATCAGTGTCAGAAACAGTGAGGACAGCTCTGTCCTCTGCCAGTGTCCCAGTGTGCCTACCTGTGATTGACAGCCCCTGACCCTCCCTCCACCCTGCCCTTACTCCCACCTATGCAGAGCTCCACTGCAGGGGGTCAGGAGGTCCCATCCCAGTACTGATCCTCAGCTATGATGGGCCGGGCACTCCACATCCTGTGCTGGATCTGCCTGCTGATCGGCTTCTCCTCCGCTATCTTCCTCACTGACACCAGCACCGAGATAGACGGTTCTGCGCTGATGACCACAGAACAGGCTGCATTGATGGGCGCTGGTGAGGCTGCATTGATGGACCCTGGTGAGGCTGCATTGATGGACACTGGTGAGGCTGCATTGATGGGCACTGGTGAAGCTGCATTTGATGGACACTGGTGAGGTTGCATTGGTGGGCACTGTTGATGAGGTTGCATTGATGGACACTGGTGAGGCTGCATTGATGGGCACTGATGAAGCTGCATTGATGGGCACTTAGGAGGCTGCATTGATGGCCACTGGTGAGGCTGCATTAATAGCCACTGGTGTGG
Organism: Glandirana rugosa; assembly: GCA_018402905.1. Lineage (NCBI taxonomy): Eukaryota > Metazoa > Chordata > Amphibia > Anura > Ranidae > Glandirana > Glandirana rugosa. Next base: position 469,683 of record BLSH010280915.1, on the reverse strand, counting down.
CTGCATTGATGGGCACTGATGAGGCTGCATTGATGGACACTGGTGAGGCTACGTTGATGGACACTGGTGAGGCTGCGTTGATGGGCACTGATGAGGCTGCATTTATGGACACCGGTGAGGCTGAATTTGATGACCATTTTGCACATAAACAAAAACCATCACAAACACATACTGAGATCACACACACACAGAAACCATGACACCCAAACAATAGAAATTACTTTCTCGAGACAGGGGTACTTACCCACTTCCATACTGAGCCTGTTTTTTGGGTTCGTTGTTACAAGTTAAAAACAGGTATTTTTGCTATAAAATTACTTAGAACCCCCAAACATTATATATTTTTTTTCTAACACCCTATAGAATAACATGCCGGTCATTGCAAAACTTTATGTCACACCGTATTTGCGCAGTGGTCTTCCAATCGTGCATTTTGTTGAATAAATTCCGTTTTTTTAGTTAAAAAATAAGAAAACAGTAAAGTTAGGTAAATTTTTTCCATATTGTGAAAGATAATGTTACGCCAAGTAAAATGATACCCAACATGTCATGCTTCAAAATTGCATCCGCTCGCAGAATGGCGACAAACTTTGCAACTTAAAAATCTCCATTGGCGACGTTTAAAAAATTCTACAGATTAGCAGTTTTGAGTTACAGAGGAGGTCTAGTGCTAGAATTGTTGCTCTCGCTCTAACGATCGCGACAATACCTCACATGTGTGGTTTGAACACCGTTTTCATATGTGGGCGGGACTTACATATGCGTTCGCTTCTGCGCGCGAGCTCGGTGGGACGGAGCGCTTTAAATTTTTTTTTTTTTTTATTTTGCTTTTTACTTTTTATTTTAACACTGTTCTTTTAAAAAAAAAATTTGATCACTTTTATTCCTATTACAAGAAATGTAAACATTCCTTGTAATAGAAAAAAGCATGACAGGTCCTCTTAAATATTAGATCTGGGGTCAAAAAGACCTCCGATCTCATATTTACAGTAAAATGCAAAAAAAAAAAAGTGAAAAAAATGACGGCCCAAAAAAAAAAAACGGGCCCTTGACTGTTGGGCGGATGTGACTTCTGACGTCATTTCCGTCCTGCTGTACTATGGAGCCAAGTGAGCGGCTCACTCGGCCCACAGACACTGGGGGGGGCGGATCTGATCATCTCCGCCGCTGCTGGAGGGTCCGGTAAGTGGCGGAGATGACTGGAAAGCGGTGGAAGGGTGGGAGCACCTCTCCCACCGCTGATAAAAGTGATCTTGCGGCGAATCCGCCTCTAAGACCACTTTTATCATGTGCAGAATCGTCTGCAGAAAAAAAACAATATCTGAATGGTGCCTGCAGCTGCAGGCACCATTCAGATATCACTTCTCAAAGGCAGGACGTCAATGTACGTCCACCTAAAGAGAAGTGGTTAAGAAATTTTTTTAGACCTGCAGGAGTACTTCACCGTAAAAGGTTGAGAAACACTGCTGTAGCGCATGCACCAGTCTCCACCAACTCAGCAATCCCATCACCTTACTCCCAGTGAATGGTCCCACTGTTGCTACTGGATAAAGGAAATGCACTTCCTCCATAACTCCATGCTTGTTCCCCACCCTCTACATCTCTCCAGGCTGGGGTCCCTAGGTACTCTGTGCTGCTGGGGACAGTTCCACTAGGTGGGGAACGGTCGTTTGGGAAGGGGCCAAGCACACCACCCCTTCACTTCCAGAGTAACCATCTCCTTTTCCATGTCACCCGTCTCCTGGCTGGTTGGCTGCTTTAGCAAGTTACTCAAATATGGCAGTCCTTAGCAATGGCAACATAGCTTCACCTGGACAGCATTCTGCTCATTAGATTCTGTACTGTATTTTATCTATCTTCAGTTCCTTTGTTGTAAGCCCGGTTCTTTTGATATGCACTCCTTTAGAAACTTCAGACTAGGCAATTCAGATGAACAAATAATGAGCTTTTACAAAACTAGTTGCAGGTAACAAGTATCAGTTCACAAAGACAACTTTCACACAGTTTCCTATAGAAAGCTCTCTAGTGCCCCAATAAGTAACTGTACCTTAGGCAGATGCAACGTCCATAAAGCAATCCTTTCATGGCAAGAGTCCATTTAGGCAGTATATCCACAAAAGGCAGCAACAGCCCCTTAGAGTCCATGATTTGGCAGTAATCCATAAAGGCAGTAAAGGCCATAACTGGCAACTATAAGTCCATGAGAGTTGTGGGAGATTAGCTCGTGGGGATCACTTTTCAGATGAAAACATTTGACATGGAGGACAGTTTCTTAAAAATCTGGCAGCTTGCCAGATTCCTGCCATTTTGCCAGGAATTTACTTTCAACCATGGGGACTAGCACCAGCACTCTGTCTCCGGGGTTGAAAGTTCGGGTTTTGGTACCCCAATTGTAAACCCTTCTCTGGGCTTCCTCCATATGCTCTCGTACAAGGGGGAGGACAGTTACGATTCGATCCTGCATCAAGGCGACGTGCTCTATGATTCTTCTATATGGGGTGGCCTCTCCTTCCCACGTCTCTTTTACAACATCTAGCAGCACCCTGTCTACCATACAAGAGTTCAAAGGGGGAATACCCCTTATATGCCTGCAAAACCTCTCGTATGGCATCATGAGGTACGGCAGCAAAAAATCCCAATTTCACCCATCTTTATCCACCACCTTTTGTAGCATACTCTTGAGGGTCTTGTTAAACCTTTCCACCAAACCGCCAGTTTGCGGGTGGTAAACAGAGGTGCGGAGATGGGAGATTTTGTACAACTTGCACTATTCTCTGGTCACTCTGGACAAGAACGGGGTACCCTGATCCGTCAAGATTTCTTTAGGGATCTCCACCTGATCCGAACACCTGGACCAGTTCTTTGGTGATAGTCTTAGCGGAGGTATTCCGCAAGGGTATGGCCTCAGGATAGCGGGTTGCATAGTCCAGGATCACCAGGATCTACTGGTCCCACGAGATTCATGCCAATTCGCTCAAATGGCACTTCAATTATGGGAAGTGGGACAAGGGGGCTACGGAAATGGGGTGGCGGGGCCGTTATTTGACACCCCAGGCATGATTCACAGTATTCTTTGATGTCTGCATACAACCCAGGCCAGAAGAATCTCTGGATTATTCTCTCCCTGGTTTTCTCCATACCCAGATGTCCCCCCATTACATGGCCAGATCTAGCACTATACGGTGGAAGGGTTTAGGAACCCCGTGTTTCACCACCTGATACAACAAATAATTTTTAAGTGCCATGTAGGGAAAAGACACCCCCTAATTAGGGTCCACAGGTTCCCCATCCATTACCTTCACGTTTTCTCTGGCTCTGAGGAGAGTGACATCCCGTAGTTGTTCTGTACAGAAGTCCTCTCTCCGGACCTCTAAGTTAAGGGACTACATTTGGTTCACTCTCACCGTCAGGGACAGAGGCATGGTCTGGGTCATTAGCCACCTGCTGGGAGCTATCGTCTGGCTCCCCAGCCATTACAGGAAAAGGAAGAGGGTCTCCTTCCTTGGTCCTGCTAATGGGTCACTCTGCTGCAAGGGGTGTTGATCTCGACCAGCGCCATCTGGTAGTCATGAGTGTCCCCATGGATGCAAATGTGACTTGAGCATGATGCTGTACATGCGACGTGAAAAAAGAGAAATGCGCCTTTAAATATAAGCATTATCACATTGCATGGGTTCATCTTTCAGGGGATAATTGGCAGCAATATGTCCCAATGCATGGCATCGGTAGCACTGTATGTGTTCTATACCCAGTCCTCTTAAGGGTCCCCAAGACCTTCCTGGCCTCTTTGGCCAGCCTCCAGGTCTAGAGCCCATAGTCTCTTTAGCCATAGCAGTCTTATCAAATTTCCCCACGCCCTTAACCCCTGGAACAGTCTTACCGGGTCCTCCGGGCGATCTTGTACCCCTAGATACAATGGAGTGGGGTGCAGATGGGTGTAACAAGTCCCCCGCAGCAGTGTATCTCCCTGTGAGGTCCACCAATTGGTTGGCAGTTTTGGGGTCCCCATGACTGATCAACTTCCTCAAAGCAGCAGGGAGCACACACAGATACCGCTCCACTATCTGGGGGCCTGGCAAGGTCTCAGGTTGCAATCACTTCCTCATGAGATATATCAGGTAGAAAATTTGGGAGCGGGGTGGCTTGTCCATGCCGTAGGACCACTGATGCACCTGCTGAGCCCGGACAGCCAAGGTTAACCCCTAGGCGTGCAAGTACCTCTGTTTTTAGAATCTCGTAGTCCTGGGCCTTTACTGGTTCCAAATCAAAGTAGGCCTTTTGGGATTCACCTGTCAATAATGGTGCTAAAAGTCCCACCCACTGCTCTTTTGACCATCCTTCGCGATCAGCGACTCTTTCAAAGGTTGTGAGGTACGCCTCCACGTCATCTGCAGGTGTCATCTTTTGCAGGTGGTACCCTGCACGTACCATCTTTTGTTTCGCTGGCACGGGACTTACGGACCCCTTCTTTAATTCCACCAGAACCTCCGCAAACTGGCAGTTCATCTCCTGTTGAGCCACTTGTTGTGCTGTGGCGGCCTCTGCGACTTGGTAGTTGGTTTCCCGTTGCTGGTGATTGCACTTTTGTTGGGCCACAGTGGCCTGTAACAGGGCTTTTACCACGTCCTCCATCCTTCAGGAAGATTCCCGCATCCTCCTCCACGTGTGGGAGATCAGCTCATGGGGATCACTTTTCAGATGAAAACCTTCGACATGGAGGACAGTTTCTTAAAAATCTGGCGGCTTGCCAGGTTTATTATTTCAGGTTTGCAAGTTCAAAACACAAACAAAAACAGAAAACAGAACCTCGCCATCTGGCGCTAAACTAAACAAACAGGTTCCTCTTTATACAGTGTGGAGCTGTCCCCGACACCCACAAAACATAAGCACAGTGCAAACCTTGTTCTTAGAGTCCAAATTAGCACCCAGATTTCTCCCAGCTTTTTTTCTCAGCTTTCTTCCTCTGAGATCCAGGATAGAGCTCTCCTCTGTTCTCTTCCTGGTCATTAAATGCAGGTGGAGAGAGTTTTGAGTGGACCAGAAAGACCGGGCCAGAACCACCTCTGCCACGGTGGCCAGCAAAACCTTAGTCGGACCCCCGCTAGTCGCCTCAAAATGATCACATGCGAGATCACAAGTATTGCCCATCCACTGTGTTGCCTTGCATAATGTCACGGAGTCTACAGGCTTAAGCCCCCCTAGGAACTCCAACTGGGGCTCCAATCACCTCCCAAGGCAGTGATCCACTTCAGCAGAGTGACAGCTACATTTTATCAGTCTTTCTCCAACCAACCTTTCAGGGCACTTAGTTCACCCTATTTATATGATATGACCAGCAGGGGATGGTGACCTTGCTGAAAAGAACGGGAAAAGTGTAAACCCTTCCTTCTGAGATGCCACCAGTTCACTGGGTCAACCCGAGGACACAGTACAACATTAAGACATTGTAACAATTTGCAACTAGCTGACCTAATTAACTTGAGGGCATAAACACACCAGTAGAAAAATAGTTTACCCTCTAAATCCCCATTGGAAGCACCTGCTTACATACTTAATTTGTATGTTTGGGTCCATTTGTATTTTACCTTGTCTTTATTGTTTTCTGTTTTCTTGGGAAGATTTCTTTCACTCCCTGTGCCATGGCAGCATAGGTGTACACACAGGGTGTGATAGGTGTGCCTGGGCATACCCTAATCACCCAGGGTGGTGCAGATTCCCCCTGTTTAAACCCCTGATATTTCACCAAAATCACTTAACGGGGCTCCTAAAAAAATTGTAAAAAAAAATTGTAAAAAATAATAAAAAATGAAATAATACAAATAATTACTGACACCAATCTCTACCCTACTGACACCACCCACTGCTCTACTGACACGGTCGGCATATGTACACATGCACACACACATATGTGTTTGAGCTTTGAGGTGCACAGCCTATTGCAATAAGCTATGCACACCCATGCATGGCTGTGGTCACCAGAACAGAAAGTGTGAGTAACACCAACCAGAGAACCAGAGAATCTAACCATTTCACACATTATCCTAAGATAAGAAGAAATGTTTGGCTAGAGCTAGGTTTTAAAGGAAAAACTAAACTCCAATTACCTTTTAAAATGAAAACTGATCGGCTCTTGGTAAAAATAGAATGTGATCTTGGACATTTTGGAACGAGCAATGTATATTTAATATACTATTAGCATATTACTCAAGTATAATAACAAAGGAACTTATAAGCCCTGTGCAGTCATCCAGATTTGTAGAGTAATCCAGCCAAAGAAATAACTGAAGGAGAGTAATGAGGCATGAAAAGGTATCAAGATGAAAGATAACACGAAAAAAGCCAGCACTTAGCAACACGTCCTTACATATATTTATTACAAAGTGAACAAACAGCTCCAGACGATCGTGGTGATGCGGTTTTGCCTACAGAGATGTCTTAGTTATAGCTATGATTATTTGTTGTGTGCTGACCTTCTTCGTTTTACCATATGGTCTATGGGTTGACAAGAGCCTAGGCTGAGCATCATTTTTTCAAGTGTTCCAATTGGAAAAGAGAACTGGAGCAGTTTTATTTTACCTATTTCAGGATGCAATAATTCTTTGTTCGGGATTGAAAGAACTTGCATCTGTTCATTTACAGTTATGAAACATGATGGAGTATATGAGATCCAGACAATGATATTATTGTGTGCGTCATTATCATTTGCATCTGTAACAGGACTGTTGTGAACTGTATGCATTAAAGCTGAACAGCTAAATTCAAGATGGGATACATATATGGGGGTTGCTTTGCCTGCCAAAGGATTTGTAATTCTGTCCATTCAGTATTGAGATTTACACAGATTTGCTTACAGCACATTCCAGGCTAGCAAGGCAGATTTTTCTCTGCTGCAGGTACATACTGTAACATTTACAAGTAGTGCCCCTCCCTCACCCTGTAACTAAACAGTGAAAGAAGACTGATGGGCTTACTGCATATTTTTACTTTCCACCTATTAGCCTGTTAAAACATGGGCATTGATTGACCTTGTCACACTTCTCCTTCTCTCAGCTTAAGCTCAGTTGTACAGAGGACTGTGACAAAGGAACTTCACTCATCTGTCACCAGTGCAAGCGTGAATGTTTATGCCATGATCTCAATAACTGCAGCACAGGATAATGGCAAGGTGGTCTGATCTTTGACCCCTCATCCCATTTCTTCTGTATAGCTAAACTAAACCACAGATTATTAAGGAGAAAATCTATCAGCATAACAAAACAATTAGGAAGTTTTTACTTTATTTTTTGGCAGTTGTAAAAGTATAGAATTTACAAACGGTAACCCTCCTTGTAAAATTACAACAATACAACATCCTCTGGAACATCATTAGCAATATCAGTTGACATTCAACAATCCATATTAATAGCAAAAATAAGAAGTTATGTAAAAATACATTCATTTATTTGCAAACTGTAGATGTCAGTATAGCGCCCCCATAGTCTAGGTGCGTTTTTCTAGCAGGGTTTTGCTAGGTGAGGTAAAATTTAGTCAGGCCTGAGTGTGGGAGCAGGCCTGAATGTTTTGATCTGCGCCGGGAGGAGTGGCTCAGGGAGGATTGTGTTTGTTCAACAGATGAGATCACCAGGGCCTCCCACTTCTTTCTAGAAACCTGGAGGAGGGGTTCTGGTCAGAGAGCTGGGAGATAGGTGGGGCCATCTGGAGTGTTCTGAGGAGCCCTGACCAATCCCCAGGCAGGATTGGCAGGGGCAGGCCTCCTTAAATACTCTGAGTCAGCCCAATCGAGAGGAGTGTGTCGGCTGGAAGTCTGTAAATGTAGCAGAGGCGCTGTGGAGGCCCCTACCCTGGAGGTTCCCCCAGTTTGGGGAGGGTGACCTTGGGGCCTGGAGGTTTGGGTGCAGCCAGGAGTGGTGGTGAACAGCGGAGGTGCTGCACAGAGAGAGACTTTAAAGTGATCCACCGGCTTGGTGAGTAATGGCCCTGTGAGCTGGAGGAGAAAGTGCTGGAGCAGGCTGGGAGAGGAATAGTGGACAGTCTGTGGAAGCCTTGGGAGCCAGTCAGGGGAAGGAGTGTTACTGAGGAAAAGCAGGCCAGAGGGACCTGGAAGAGGAATGGGCTGGGAGTTGTAGTCCATCGAAGGCCCGGCTAGCACTCAAGTACTTTGCTACACATTCAGGGGCCTGTGATCCCTGGCCTGTAATGGGTGTTCTTGAGGTCCTGCTAACACAGAGTAGGCCTCACTATGTGCTAGCCACAGTGAAGAGGAAGAAGTAGAGAAGATCGATACATTTCCTTTCAGACTGGAAAGTAAGTGATGTGCTGGAGAGAAGTAAAAGAGTGATAATCTGCAAGCTCTGTGCTAGAGAGAGAACTGTAGGAGAAACGGTCAGCAAGTTGAGTGCTGGAAAGTTGTGAGGAGTAACAGTCTGCAGAAGGATAGTCTGCAGTGCAAGTGTGCATATACAGGATTGTATATGGAGTTTGTGTACCATAATTCTTTGGGCATCCCACAGTCATCCCTTATCCCCATCCAAGTTATTTCAGCTAATTAAAACAACAAAAACAAGAGCTGACCTGTTCAGTGTCTCTGGATGTGTGATATATGGTGTGATTGAGGGCAGCTATAAGGTGAACCACTGCTACCAGCTACTCCTAAGGGAGCACATGGCTACATTTGGGGGCTCGTCCGGGATTACTTGTAAGGCTGTCAGTGTCAGAGTACCTGTAAAGTTTTGTCCTTCACACAAGGGGTTACAGCATTGTGACACGCAGCTAGGCTGCTTATCAGGACATTTAGCGCCAGCTCGTCTGGTAATGTGGGGGCGGCGCCACACCCTGGAAGAAGGTACGAGCCTGCAGCTAGTATCAGTCACCATGAGGAGAGAGATGGCGGAAGGTGGGAGACTTGTGCCAGCAAAATGGCTGTGCTGTGTGTATAAAAACGTGCTCAGGGTGAACTGAGAAGCGCCTAATTGGTGTGAACAGATAATTAAACACATCTGCAGCCTGCAAACCATACATAAGTGACTATGCATGTAAAATAAACAATAGTAAAAATTACTTGTTAGTGATGCACAAATTATGCCAAAATAATGCTAATTGAGTCCTTTTAAAGATCATACAAGAAATTATAAATAACTGCACATAAAAGTTCATATAAAAGTGACTCGTGCCTTTCAGTGCTTTATCCAATGTTGCTGCCCTCCTATGCTAATGCCCTTACCCCAGGTATTCACCCTGCATGGAGGTACAAGGCAAATTCATAAGGTTTCAGAAAAGTGCTCCTGGTGCTGTGGTGCTCCTTAAGTGTCCTAATGGGTATATGCTTACCAGAAGGCTTCACCCCTCTGCGGGGTATATTGCTTTCACAGTCCTACGCCACTGTGCAGCGGGTCCTGGCTGGACCTTGTAGTCCTCCTTCCTTTCCGGTGGTGTTCGTTCCACGGTCATATAAGTGTATAAAAAAGAGGAATCTCCATAGAGTAGTAGCATTTAAAAAAGGTACTTTAATTAAGCATAAAATATCCAAACATGGTAGTAAAACGCTGGTTAAAAATCCTAAAAGATGAGGGAGCCATTTGCAAGTGTAAACTGTGGCTCTACAGCAGGAAGTGACGCAAGTTACCCCCGCTCTACCGGTTTCATCGCACTGACTTCATCTGGATCAGCATCATCTTGCTACATCTCCTTCTTTAAATAACACGTGGTGGCCTCTAACCTTAGTCAGGTGATTGGTGGCCATTTTTGGTTGGTCTGTGATGCTGAATGTGATGCTGGTGTCCTGCAGAGCTTGCAGGATTAAGCCAGACTGAATTGAGCGTCCGCCTATATATGGTCCCTATGTGTACTCGTACTATCTTGAAAAATACTTGCAACCATTGGTAGAAGAGGGCCGATCTTACCTGAGAGATAGCAGACAGCTAATCTCAGAATTGAAGAATTGTCAGATAGGATAAAATGAAATCTTGGTAACAATTGACATCAATTCCCTGTATACTAACATAATACAAGACGAGGGTATCAGCAGAGCAGAATGGGCATTACAGAGCCAAACAGATCTACCCCAGACCCAGATCGATTACATACTAGAAGGTTGGAGAATGGCAATGAGCCACAACTATTTCTGGTATAAAGGGGAGTATTATTCCCAACTTAAAGGGGTCGCAATGGGAGTCAGATATGCCCCAAGTATAGCCAACCTGTTTTTTAAATAAATGGGAGGAAGAACAAATATACAGTATCAACAGACCCCACTTAAAATTATACAAATGATACATCAGTGACATAACTTTCATATGGAATGGATCTGAAAACCAATTACAGGAATTTTTCGATGAAATAAATCAAAATATTTACGGCATTATGTTCACAGGAAACTGGAACAAACACGGTATAGATTATTTTGACTTACAAATCTATAAAGTAGCACATTTTTATACAAACATTATAGCCATCTCTCATCACATATATTGTCTCCATAAGAACAGCGCCATATCTACTTTAGCTTTCATTTTTTTGCACTAATCACTTTTATATGAACTTTTGTATGACTTCTTATAATTTCTTGTATGAACTTTAAAAGGACTCAATAAGCATCATTTTGGCATAATTTGTGCATCACCATGAAGTCATTTTTACCATTGTTTATTTTATAAGCATAGTTACTTATGTATGATTTGTAGGCCGCAGATGTATTAAATTATCTGTTCACACCAACAGATGCCTCTCAATTCACCCTGAGCAAGTTTTTATACACACAGCACAGCCATTTTGCATCACATATATTGTTTCCTTAAGAACCGCGCCATATCTACTTTATTTTTCATTTTTACATAGATTGTGCCTGTCAAGAGGAGGCAACAGTAGAGGCAGCAGTTCTACCCCCCATACTCACTAGTGCCATCAGCGCAGGACCAATCCACCACTCTATCCCTCAGACTTTTACCAGCGTTGACTTGTTTGCTGGAAATGTCGGAGCGGACCCTGATTGACACGGGGGTCCGATTGGAGCCAAGTGGAAGAATCGCTTGGGAGTCATTGAGGGGATGAAGCGGCTGTGTCTCATATTACCAGACTGCCAGATAATTACCGTGGATGTCGCTGCCTGGGCCCGGTGCAGCCATTGAGACGTTCCACTCACCCAGCGAGTATTTGCTGAGCAGGAGCCACAATACTACTTTGTGGACCTGCACACAGGGCTATGTCGTCAGCAGCCCTGGACATCCTGGAAAGCTGGATCAGGCCTGATGACGTCACTTGAAGCCAGGGTAGAGTCCCAACCAAGTGGCTCCCCTGTGAAGATCCAGGAAGAAGGGGAAGGAGAAACTGTCGTGGCCTGCAGCCTGATCAGGGACTCGGGAACCGTGAGTACTGTTAAGCGGGAGCCCAGGGTCCCTGAAATGCTGGCTGTGTCCCTATCTGCAAGCATCCCAGTTAGGACGAGGATGCAGAGCAGAGGGCCATAGGCTGGGGGTCACCCAGACTGAATTTGGGTCATTGGAGCACCTCACCTCCAGTGAGGGGTCAGGTTTAGAGGAGGAGGTGGGGAGTGCGCAGACCCTCTATTTCTCCGAAGGAGATGAGACGGAGCCCCTTCATGACACCAGATCAGGAATCCCCAGCTTCAGCTTCCAGACTTTACAAAACAGGCCCTCCACTACCCAGACCAGAGTACCAATGTACCAGCAGATGGTGGTGAAGTCCCCAGATATACAAGTCAAGCCTGGGAAGCGGAACCTCACCAGCCTACCCAGATTCTCTCGGTATCAAAGGGAGGTACAACATTGGGTTGCTTTGGAGTGGGGCCTGGACTATTCCTATGTTCCACTCCATGTCATGGAGATCGTTGAGAGCTCAAGGGACGAGTGAGAGGATGAGAGGACATGGGACTTTCTGCATGTTCCTAAGCCCTTGCGGGGTCCTGAGAGCAATTGTTGGAAGAGGTTGCCCGACCCCGTTACTACATATAATCAAATTGATAGAGTTACAGCGGGGTGTTAAATTCCTCCTGATGGCAGGAAAAAACTAGCCTGCCACCCTGTGCCCAGTGGAGAAGACTACCCATTGAAGGACACTTGGGTGAAATTTGCCCTGTTAGTTGTTTTCCCTTTGAAGCCTGCAACCTGGGAGGGGCTTCCTTTTGAAGCCTCCCACCAGGACCTTTAAAGGAACTTCCAATAATGTTTCTCTTTTCTGATCTGCTGTGAGTTTCTAATCTCTCACTGGCAGAGCAGGTAGGTAAAGGACTGTGTTGAAAAGTGAAGTGTTCTTTTTCTATTAGGAGGCTAGTAACCCCCTCCTGATAGATTGTTGCTCTGTTAGTTAGTTTAGATAGTTGTGTTCCCCTTCTCTTAGGATTCTTGGGATGGAACGGCTGTTCATCCAATTCCGTCGAGAGTCAAGTCAAATGTCAATTTACGCTAATTAAGCGGGTGGAGGGCTTCCCTTTTCTACCGAGAACTCGGGTTCTCGTGCCCATAGGTTCTTAGTTTTTTACCTTCCCCTTTTCCCTTGTTTGAACCCTCCCCTTTATGTTTTGACATATACTTATTTATTTATAGTTTGTATATATAGAGGTAAAGACATCATAAATGTTATTTGTCAAATTGTGTTAAGGATAGACGTTAGGGACATTGATAGGTGTACGTCTGATAATATGTAAAGGACCCAGCCTCGTGGAGGGGTATTTCCCTTCGGGAGGTGGGCGAATTAATCGCAT
>BLSH010280915.1:422212-437796 GCA_018402905.1 Glandirana rugosa | reverse complement strand
CCGAGCAATATTATCATTAAGAGGTGTAATGTTTTAAACCCAGCCACTTTGTTACCCATTCGGCCTACTCCAGTGGAAGAGGTACATGATTGTTGTCGCACAACAGAGACCTACTATGAGCCCCCAGGGACAGTACAGGATTTTGCCCTGGAGAACCCAGAGCTGGAACTATGGGTAGATGGTTCCAGGTATTACACTGAGAAGGGTTCTCCTGTCACTGGTTTGGCCGTGGTAAGTCAGGACAAAGTCATTTTCCAGAAGGCTCTACCAAATCATTGTTCAGCCCAGGTGGCTGAGTTGGAGGCCTTGATAAAAGCATGTGAATTGGCAAAAGGTAAATCAGTGAATATTTACACTGACTCACGTTATGCTTATGGGGCAATCCATGATTATTTAGCTCTCTGGAAAACTAGGAACTTCTTAACATCACAGGGCAAGCCCATTAAAAACTATACTCAGGTGAAGGCCCTACGTGAAGCCATCACTTTGCCCGCTGCAGTTGCAGTGGTCAAGGTAAAGGCTCATACTAAAGCGACAGATGCCATTGCAATAGGCAACCAAAGGGCAGATGAGGCGGCTAAGGCAGCTGCCTTACTTCCCCTGGGAGTGAGTGCAGATGAGAAAGTGTATTTCCTGAAAGGGGATACAGACATCCAAACTCTACAACAATTGCAAAGTACAGCATCTCGTGAGGTAATCAATAAGTGGAAAAAGAACAATTGTCATTACAATGAGGTTACAGGTGTTTGGCTCCATGAGGATGGGAGGCCATGTGCCCCTCCTTCAATGTACCATTCTCTTTGTTCTATGGCACATCTCCCTTCTCATGTAGCCAAAGGAGGGATGGTTGATCTAATATGGAAATTGTGGTATGCACCAGGTATTGAGGAAGTGGCCAAACAGCATTGTCAGGCTTGTTTAATTTGTGCACAATATAATCCAGGGAAACGAGTAAAAACGCCTCAGGCTCACATCCCAAGGGCTTTGTATCCTTTTCAAAGATTACAAATAGACTACATACAGTTGCCAAAGGTTGGTTTATATGAGTATGTGCTGACGTGCGTGGACTGTTTTTCCAGCTGACTGGAGGCGTGGCCTATACAAAAGGCCACAGCCACAGCAACAGCAAAGAAGCTGATACAGGAATTAGTGTGCAGATATGGGGTTTTTGAGACCTTAGAGTCAGATAGAGGAAGTCACTTTACTGGGCAGGTAATGAAAGAGGTACTTGCAGCCTTCAACATTGAGCAACGCTTGCACACTCCATACAACCCCACAGCTAGTGGTAAAATAGAAAAATACAATGGGCTATTAAAAGCCAAGTTGAGCAAAATTACAGCTGAGACAGGACTAAATTGGTTACAAGATTTGCCTATAGCTTTGTTTGCATTGAGGACTACACCAAAACAGAAAGGGAAACTCTCTCCCTATGAAATATTATTTGGATCAGTACTAAGGACCGGCTTGTACTATCCACAGGCTCTAGCGAAGTCCTACGGGTCACTCACTGAATATGTCATCGGGTTACACAGGCATTTAAATCAATTGCACAAGAGAGTATATTCGTCTCTTCCAGACCCAGATACCCTTGAAGGAACTCATGACCTGCAGCCAGGTGACTGGGTAATGGTGAGGAAGCATCAGGGGAGGGGTCTGGAGCCCAGGTGGACAGGACCCTACCAAGTGCTGCTCACTACAGCAACAGCGGTAAAGCTGGAAAACAGAGACACTTGGATACATGCTTCACATTGTAAACATGTACATGCTGCAATTGTATCTGAGCAGTAGGACCAGTTCTCCTGTCTAAGGACTCTGTGTCCTCAGCAAGACACTGCTCAGAATGTGATTATATCTCTCTAGTCGTTACAGGAACACCAAAGAAGGAATTGTGCTGTGTTTAAACTACCCGATGAAGAATCATGAGTGCCTGGGGAAGTTTGCTGCTGGTCGTGTGGTGTGCGTTTGTGGATGGTCAAACCTATCTGAATAGGATGATCCAATTACATGAGGTGATCAGTACTCAATTCAATATTTCTAACTGTTGGGTGTGTTCTATGATTCCCCCAAGTGTTAGACACAAACCTATAGTGGCTCTAGCAGTTACAGATCCAAATTTATTTTATGCAATACTAACAAAAGAGACAGCAAATAGTGCCTTAGCTGAGAAACCTTGGAAACTGGTAGAAGAAAAAGGGTTGTTGGTGCAGGGAATATCAGGGAAAGGAATAGGATTAATCTTTAACCATAGTGCTGACCCAGAGAGGGTGGAAATGGGAATTACAGGTTATTATCAAGACCTTGGGAATGTTCAGGTTGTGATAAATGGTTGTTTTAGCATCGAAAATCAAACTATGTGTCAGTGCCTCAAGGATTGTTCTAACTGTTTTAATGAGACCTTAAAGAAAACATTAAAGGACTTGAATGTAACTGATGAATGTGAAAGGGATTATGAATTCACTGACTTAAATAAGTACAATCGTTCCTTAAAGGAAATAGTAGATTCCCAATTAAAAATTCACCACATAAGCACAGAAGCTAGAGTCCTGCCAGCCTCATACTATTATGTATGTGGAAGGAAGGCCTATAAGTGGCTACCAGTAAAAGCAAATGGTACTTGTGTGCTTGCTAGGCTGATTTATACCACTAGAGTTGTTAATACTACAGAACTAATAGAGGCCCATAAAGGAAAAAGATTTAAAAGATCTGCAGAAGATAAGGGGTACTCTATCACTACAGCACAAAAAGAAATGGAACGAATAGGAAAAAAGTACTCAGTGTCTTTGTTCGGGGAGGCATTTAAGACATGGACTTATGCCCCTTCGTTTACAGGCTGGGGACATGAAATGGCTAACAGGTTGAATGATTATGCTAATGTTACTAACATGATGTTGGACATGTTTTAGAGGCTCTAAAGGAAGAAACTGATGAGCTAATAGAAATCAGAAGACAGGTGATTGCTAACCACATGGGGTTAGACATATTATTTGCTTCACAAGGAGGGTTGTGTAAAGTTATTGAACAAGAATGTTGTACTTATATAGTTGATAATAGCTATGATGTAGAAAAACATTTAGCAGCAGCAGGAGAACTGCAAGGGAAAGTGCAAAATATTGCTAATCATACATTGGACTTATCAGAATGGGGAGGAGGATGGCTATCTTGGTTAAACCCTCTATCATGGTTCAAAGGGATAGGAGAAGTGTTTAAGACCTTTTTGATAGGACTACTGAAAATTATAAGGGTCATCCTAGGAGCTGTGTTAGGTTTGTTTTTATGTTTTAAGATAGTCATGTGTGCCTGTACAGCAATGTGTAAGGTAAAGATGAAACCAAAGGAAGAAAATGGTAGAAAGACAAATGCCAAACCTATATTCCGTGTTTGAGGGTCCCTGCAGTTGTCCATCCTGCCGTGATGCTGAAGCAGAAATGCCTGAACTAGAATCTGAATTTGAAAGTGAGAGACTACTTGATCGGATGATGTATGAAGCAGTTGGGGGTTCCCTAAGGGCCCTACGAACCCTACCAAGAACTTTGAACTAGAACAATTAAGCTGTGTTGCTGGACCCAGCTCACTACCCAGTACTGGAGAGCCCGTAGAAGAAGATGAGGAGTCTGTTCAAGCTGAAGACTCTTGTCAAACATCGGAGGATGAACAGACTGTACGGGAAATTTGGATTGTGGGACATTCATATATACATTGGGCTCAGGAGAAGGCATTACGAGTGGGGATGGAGAATTTGGGGTGTGATCCCAGGAAGATAGAAGTAATCTGGGGTGGTGTTAGGGGAATGCGCTGGAGGTCTTTGAAGCCATTCTTGGTGGCTGGTCATTGTCCTACTCCCCTTGGCATTATCGTCCACTTAGGTGGTAATGACGTGGGGAGAAATGATAATTTGGGATTGATTTCCTTAATGAAGGAGGATTTGAGGTGGATTTCAGAGTATTTCCCTGACACTATTCTGGTATTCTCCTCTATTGTTATCCGACCCTGTTGGAGTCGGGGAGCAAAGTGGAGGGGAAGAAGAATAAACAATGTTTTGCAAAGGTTTTTGTGGAGAGAAAAAGGGTATATGTACCACAATTATTCTCTGGAAGGAGAACAGCTTGATCTCTTCCGAGATGATGGGGTTCACCTAAATGAGGAAGGGAATTGCATTTTTATATCTAGTTTGAAGCAGATGGTGGAGGTTTGTTTGATAAAGGGGAATGTGAATTTTAGTTAGAATGTGCAGTGGCTAAATAAATTTACGCTTGCTTGAGTGACTCTGTCCAATCAATTCCAGCTCTTCGAGGGTAACATTTACCCAGTTCATGAGCATGGCTACTCCAGCTTGTGGATGTCGGTAGAGGAGATGGAAGGGATGGGGTCTATAACTTAGGAGTATAGTGAGGAACTAAAGTATTGTAACCTTCCTTTTCATCAGAAAGTCTGTAGATGGGAGCGAGTGTGTGAGAGTGGGGGGCTTAGATGTTTTTGAAGGGTCCTCCATCTCATACACCTTTGGTTCCTGTCTCTTTCAGGCTGATGGGAAGGAATGAAGATTAGTGATCGGCAATGATTAAAGGGGGGAAATGTATAGGGAATTTTATGATCATGCTGTATCACTATATGTGTTTCTGTATATATAGAATTCTGTTTGTATTAATTAAGTATCTTGTTTTCTCTGACAAGTAGCTGAGTGGCAGAATGCTGTTACAAAGTTTCAGCATTGTACGAAGACAATGCATATCTTAGTCAGGAACATAACAGATGAGGAGTGCATAGATAACGTTTTGGGTATTAGCAGCTTGAGATAATATGTTGCATTTCATAAACAATTTGTATGTAAGGTATAGGAATTGTTAAGTCACGTTTGTACGTCAATAGTCGAATGGGGGACACAGATAACCAGATAAGCTGACACGCATACTGGGTGTGTTTATGGTGAAAACAGTATAAAGCTAGGAACTGGCATAACCCAGTCGAAGCATTCTGAGATATACATGACTTAATGTATTTGAATGTTTTCCATATATATATATGTGCAATAATAAATCTCTTTGATTTGGAACCATCTTGCTCAAGTATTTTCAGGTATTGGAGGAAAACCCTTCACAATACTTATACTCCTCACAAACAGACATAGATGCTGAATCGCCATTTTGGTGAGCACGATGAGTACGACTCACATAGGAATTGCTAGATATCTTACTGCTTGGGTTGAGGTACGTTCGTATACTGGTTCCCTTCTTTTACAGAGTGGATTGTGTCATTTGTATTTGCTGAATGGCCTTTAACTATGTACTGTTTACTTGTTAAACCATGGTGAGCTTGCTACTTAGGCCTCATACACACGGGCGTTTTTTGATGCCGGCGTTTTTGGGCGTTTTTTGCAGCTCTCCATGTTATTCAATGGCCCTCTAAAAACGCTGGCGTTTTTGATCAGTAGAGGGCGTCGGTGTTAGAGAGCTGTTTCTAGAACGCAGGACCAGTGCATTCTGAGACTGTAGCGTTTTGGCGTTTTTTGACGCCAATCGGCAAAATGCACACTAACGCCGTACTGGTGTTAACCGGCATTTTTTGACGCTGACGTTTTTAGGTTGAAAAATAGCAGAGGACTGAGCCGACACTCACTAACACCGATGCAAAATGCTGAAAAAAACGCAGATTTTTTCAAAACGTCGGACCCAACGTTTTGCTTAATTTTTTTCAGACGCCCGTGTGTATGAGGCCTTACATGCAAGGGACTGCTCACTTTTAGTATTCTTATTAGGCCCCCCTCTATTACAGCTACCCTGAATATTTCAGGTATTCCATTCAGCAATTGACACATCCCACATATACATTGCAAGCTGTCATACGAACGTATATATTGATTGATTTTTTTGATTTATTTTACAGTGATTTTTCATACATCATACTCTCCCAATATGCTGTGTTTGGAGACTCTATAGCAGGAGCAATTGCTCCTTAGCTTGAGGGATCCTCGTCTGTGGGATTGGTCTATGGGCTGCCTTTGCCTCCATCCAGCTTCCCTTCCTCTGTTATACTCAGGACCCTTTTGAATTTTTTTGCACAATGGCCTTCTGAAATTTCTACAACTTGGAGCTCTACTTGGTTGTTGTTTGGGTCCATGGATGATGACTGCTTTGGCCCTCAAATAGTGTTTGTGGAATACCATGTGAGTATACTGCTTTACCTGCCATATCATATGCCCAATAATATGAACTGACAAATAGTAGCCACCAATTGTGAAGCATTATGATAATGAGTAATCAAAAAATTATTTTTATTTTGTAGAAAAACTATGACAAAATATATAGTCTATCCTTGTTAGGGTGTTGTGGGGATGGAAAAAGAAGGTGCATTCTTTACCTATTGGATGATGTAATCTCCAGATGTCCGTGAGGTCCAGTGCGTTAATTGTGGAGGTAAAAAGAGTAGGTGGGGGTGTTATTTGAGAGGTGTTAGCCTTCTAGGTGGAGGATCGGTCTTCTAGGGGGTGAATTATATCATTAAAGTCTCCTCCAATAATATGGGGGATGTGTGGGTGTTTCAATAGAGATGCTGAAAGATTCCCGTAGAATTGTTTTAGTGGACTGTTGGGGGTGTAGACGTTGGTTATTAAATATTCATTGTTGGCATGTTGTATATGGACTGTGATCATTCTACCTTGGGCATCGGTGTCAACTGAAATTATTTTGTGGGAGAGGTCTTTATGGAGTAAGATAAGGACACCGGCTTTACGTTCGATAGCTTCAGAGCCAATTATTGAGCCTACCAACAGTTTGCGCTTGCGGTGAAAATCAAGTGAGGAGAGGTGGGTTTCCTGCAGGAGGGCTATGTCTGTCTTTAGTCTTTTAAGATGCTATAGAACCTTGATTCTTTTAAAGGGGGACCTAAGACCTTTCACATTCCATGGGACAATGTTCATAGAAAGGGGGTGAGAGGTGAAGGATTTGGGGGCTGAAGATGTATATTTGTGCTTGCTAGATATATGGGGATGTTGGTGATGTGTGAATGGTTGCTAGAGAGAGTAAGGGAGGGTGGAATGTGGCATTAAAGGTGGTTGAGAAAAGAATGCAAAGCAGATGTTAAAAGAAAAACAAATGAACAAACTGTCTAGGTACTTCTCTTCTTCTCACATGAGTACACTTTGTGAATAGGCTCCCATTAGAGTACCTCAGATAGACCATTAAAATATGTCAGTGGTGGTCCAATCAGGTTCTTTGAGAGTTTCCAGCAGCTCCTGTTACAGGGGTGCGGAGGTGAAAGCTAAACAAACAGTCGGTACATGGGGAGGGTGAGAAAAAAAAGACAACAAGGGACAGAGTCCCACAAGTGTTAGGATAACAATAACAATATTTAGAGAACTGAGTCCCATACCTGTAAATTCCAGGTAATAAGGACAGCTAAATGCAATGGTCTATGAGTGGAAAAAGAGCATTAGTGGCATACTTACAGTCGGTACATGGGGAGGGTGAAAAAAAAAAGACAACAAGGGACAGAGTCCCACAAGTGTTAGGATAACAATAACAATATTTAGAGAAACTGAGTCCCATACCTGTAAATTCCAGGTAATAAGGACAGCTAAATGCAATGGTCCATGAGTGGAAAAAGAGCATTAGTGGCATACTTACCCGTCAAAGGATAAGGTCCTTAGGCTTGGTGGTCTGGTGAAGAGGTAGGTAGTCAGCATGGCGCTGGTTGATTTCCGGAGTTTGAGTATCTTAGGCGCTTGGGAAAGTCTTTACTTGGGCTCTGTTGGTCCAGTGGTCGGGTGGCCGAGAGTGAGACGTTGGTTTGATTTGAGTGCATGGGAGCCTGGAGTGATCGTAGAAAGAATTCTGCTTCTGTGGGTTCATGAAATGTAAGTTGCTCCCCATTAGGGGCTTTGGGGCGGAGCACTGCAGGGAAAGCCAACATAAATTGTATGTGGCATTGGAATAGCTGCAAGCAGATACTTTGGAAGGCTTTTATTTTTTTGAAACCTCGATGGAATAATCTGCGAAGATTCAAATTTTGATGCCATCAATCTGTAAAGCTCTTGATTGACAATTTTTTTGTAGTATATTGGTTTTGTTGACATAGTTTAGATATCTGGCTATGATAGGGTACCAGGAGGTACGCCCCGCATTATAAGGACCCACTCGATGGGCTCTTTCTACCATAGTGGGGGGATGCAAGGCCTAGCGCCTCGGGAATGCATCAGGTGCAGAATTCGCACAGGTTCTGGTTTTGGAGCGACTTCAGTACTAACACAAAATGCAAATGATTGAGTCTCGAGTGATTTTCCAGGTCCTCGAGTTTTTGAATAATGACCTGGCTTGTTTTATCCTGAGAATGCTCCGTGCCTTGCATTTGGTACACCTTGTCCTGTTAGTTTGATATGCAGTGCTCTGCTTTATTCAATCTGGTTGAGTGCTCTTTAAGCTCTCTGAATATGGGCCATGCTGGTGGTAATTACTTTTTCCACCGTGGCTTCAATTGTGGGGGTGAGGCTGCCCCCCGCCCGCGCAATGCGTTCAGTATCAATGTCCTTTTATAATGTTGGCTTGTATGTGGGGCCTGGCCTACCTCCATCCCTGGGTCTTCAGAAGGCGTTATGTGTGCCATGTGTGCTCCCGAGTTGCTGTGGGCATCTGGCAAGCTGGAAGGGACACAGAGCCGCTGGCCGGCGCTATGGAGGTGTAGGCCGAAGCCGGGGCCTCAATTTCGGGCTGGTTCGGCGGGGCCAGCTGCGGCGCAGTTTTTTCCAGGTAACGGTCCATGGCATTGTTTGAGGTGCCGCTGGAGGAGTTGGGGGCTGGTCTAGGTGTTTAGACCGGTTTTATATGACGATTCTGAGGGTACTCGGCTGGAGCTTAGCTGAAGGACAGCTACTCCATGCGGCGCCGGAACCGGAAGTGAGCCTATATGTTAATTTCAATCATAAAGTGCAGGCATAAATCCATTTTTTAATTTCCATGTAATGTTTGGATAATTAAAGTGGGTTTACTTTTGCACAGTGGGATATTAAATCAGGCAGTAAAATAATAGGGATACAGTCAGAGATGAATGTAAATTTCGTTAAGCCAAGTTATTACAAGAACAGTGCAATTTGGATCTGCAGAGCTAAGCCCTTAAGTCAGTGATTCTCAACTGCTCTCCTCAGGGCCCCCTAACAGGCCAGATTTTAAGTATTACCTTGTGGAAATACAGACTAGAATACCCGCAATTACTGAGCAACAAATTATACCACCTGTGATGTATTTCAGTTATCCTGCAAACCTGGCCTGTTGGTGGGTCCTGAGGACAGGTGTTGAGAACCACTGCCTTAAGTGGTTGTATAAGTTGCTCAGTTGGCATTAAATCTGACTCTACCTAGTATACAAGAATATCCTTCAAGGGTTTAAAAAAATATTTTCTAAATAAATGATATACAACAGTTTAGCAAACAGAAGTTCCTGAAAAAACTGTTTTGTTTTACTAGGTCGTAACCTAATTGAAAAAAATCAAATACAGATAATTTCTGTTTGGCATTGGTCTGAGAAATATTTCAGAAAAACACAATGGCCATGGTCTGCCTATTACTCTGTAAATTGGATGTTGCTGTGGACGGTAGATGAGACATGCTGGTGACTGCACTGTAATAACACATAGGTGCTTCTGCATATAGTGACCACCGACATTCCCTGGTATTACCTGGCAAAAGTGTGTTTGCCGCTCAGGCTCGATAGGAGCTGCTGCTAGAGTGCTGACAGGGGATGGAGTCTGTCCTGGCTCCTGCGAAGGTTCAAGAAAGGAAGGGTAGCCCCTGGAAGTTGCACATTTATGGTGTCCTACTGCAGTGAATGGAGTGGCAACCTCAGCCTGGACTCCGACCAGGCCACCCCGCTAACGCGTTTCACTCCGCCACCCAGAGCTTAGTCATGGGGATCCCCATGACTAAGCTCCGGGGATGGAGTGAAATGCATTGGGGATGTGGCCTAGTCGGAGTCCAGGCTGATGTTACTACTCCATTCACTGCAGTAGAACACCATATATGTGCGATTTCCAGGGGCTACCCTTCCTTTGTTGGACATTTTCTGGTGCCCTGCATATGCTGTCACTAGTGGAAATCACATCTGATTTCAAATACTAATCCTTGGAATTCACAAGTAACATACATCTGACAACACAGAGTACTGAGCATCGGAAATAAAAATATAACTTGGGCGTAGCTGCTCACGGTATAGATCCGTATTAATTAAGAAAATTATATTTACATAGTTAGAAGTCATCATTCTCACCACAATGAGCCACATCGTTTTCCCGGATGGGCGTAAAAGATCAATAAACATGTGATAATAGGCAATGACGAATCTTCATTAATTTCAAGCTTTCTCTGAGCAAAGAATAGATTTTGATTAGACGAATTGTAAATTTATTTTTCTGTGGCTGCCTGTACAGAATAAACAGTTATGACTTGCAAACTATTTAATTTGCTTAAGGTGCACTAAGAACAATGCTTTACTAATACTGTGTTTGTATATTAGAATTGATCAATTTAAATCAAGGAGATAGTGCCACAGGGCTGATAACCAAATATCACCAGCATATTACAAGCCAACATTATATCTGACATCTCTGTGACAGCTGAGATTCACCCATTGTTCCATCATATTACAAATACCCTTAAATGAAATCTATCATAAAAATGACATGTAGGCTGCCGTTGCTGACCACCTTGGTTCAAAATGCTAGTTACCTGACAGTCATGCTGATGCTTTAGCTTCAATAACTCAGGTCATTGACCCAAGACAAATTAGAGATTAGGAATTTTCTCTGGCTTTCGTTTGCCACATGCATATGTTCTGGGTCACTGACTTGTGAATCCAGTAAGACTCTGTTACACTAGCAGGTGTATCTCTGGTATGAGCTAGCCAGTGGCATGATTCACTATTCATGGTACAGCGGGGCAGTGAAATAATCATCTACTTGTAGCACACCCTCTAAGGAACCGCAAGTAGATAGGGATCCTCCACCCAGCACAGCCAGGCACACTGCATCTTCACAGCACACTTAAGTCAGACAAACAGTCCAGTGCTTTGTTTTATGTTTTATTGATGGGAATAAACCTGCATAAGGATAGGGGTATTATGGGATGCCCACTTGATCAAAGCAGTAGAACATGTCTGCTCTATATGTATATACACTTCTCTTCTGCCTCCCTCACACAGTTTGATTGCAGAACTACAACTCCCAGGACTAGCTGGAGCTGTTTGGATGATCTGACAAAGGTTCAGTCAGACAGGTAGCAAATGCCCTTAACAGGCAGGGACTGAGGGCCCGTTGTTTGTGTATAAAAGTACTAGTGCCCAGCTGTCCTCTTCCTGTGGCTACTGATCCCAGCACAACCTCTTCAGGCATTGCCAGCCCATCTGGCTGCAGCTGCTGATTTCTCTAGCCCCCCTGGCTAATACTCCACAGTCATCCTAGACGACTCTGCATCTATCCCAGACTGCTCTCCCCCAGTCCTTTCAGACATGCCTCTCAGTCCTCTCTGACTGTAACACTTAGTCCACTTGGCTGTCTTCCTCCCTGAAGATTTGCCCAGCAATATTCTCCTGCTGACCTCCTCCTGCTCACGTGCCTCCGATCAGGACACCTCTGTGTGTCATGAAGAGGGTCCCTTCCGCACCCGAGCTCAGGCCCAAAGTCACCCCCCCCAGACTAGGGGGCTACCCTCAAAGGCCACGACAGCTTAACACTCCATCTCCAGTTTCCACCCGAACTCCACTACACCAGCTGGGCTGACATTGAGTATTTGAGGGGGCCTGCCCCCCTGCCAACCTATCTGTTGGGGATTGGTCAGGGCCCTCAGAATACTCCAGGTAGCTCCTCCTCACCTCCACACCCATTCTTCTGGAAGTTTCCAGCAGAGTTCCAGAAGTAGGGGGAGGTCTCAGAGATGCTACCTGTGAGTCATTCAGCCCTCCCTGAGTCACTCAGACCCTGACCCAGAAACACACAGGCTTGGCAGCCTGCTAAACCAAACAATTTACCTACTCTAACAAAAAAGAACGACTTCTAGCACACTAGAGGGTGCTACATATTTTTATGTGTCACTCCCTTGTCGGCTGGAAGATCCCTGTCTTGCTGGCATCTTATATTTTGCAGCATTTTCATCTACGAGGAAGCAACATGCAGGCAGGTTTAAATAGTTAGGTGGTGTCCCAACCTGGAGGGTAGGAGTTAATGCCTTTCCCAGTTCTTTGGTGTTTTTGGTGGGTTCTTTTTTTGGGCCCAGCCCACTGGTCCTCTGCAGGGGGGGTGGGGGGTGGGCAGAGGTTCGAGTTCTGTCCAGAGAACCCGGTGAGATAATTGAGAGAGTTTGGGGCTTCGCTTTAATGAGAACCCCAGAGAGAAGGTTTCCTCTTGCAGAAGAGAGAGATTGTATACCTGTAAGGGAGGGATATGGAGAATGACATTGACACAAGGAGCAGAAGGAGATCATCCCCCAGAATCAAAATGTAGTCATCTGAACCTGGGGATTGCCCTGAAGACTCCAGCACTGGACTGTGCCTTAGAAGGACTTGTACCTACATGGAGGTGCCTGTAAAGGACTTATCTGTGTTTGGACTACACCTTAGCAGGTATGCCTGGGGCAGCACTCAAGCCTGTAGTTAGAGTTAATGCACGAGGAAAGAATAATGCCTTGATCTGTAGAACTGTGAGATGTCTATTTTGCACTTTCTTAAGTAAAGCATTTGAGACTTTGTCCTTGCCTGGTCTGAAGTGTCTAAAGAGATGTAATGTAAGTAACTGGCACACAAAGTTCACTGAGTCGGCCTTAACATGCTGGGGTATAAAGACATCAGTGTGTAGTGGAGTAGTGTGAAAACACAAGTGGTTACCTATAGTGATGGAGGTTTAACAAGCAGCCTGTTGATAGCGTGTACCTGTTTTAGGTGGAATGGCCTCTAGCAGCAAGGGGGATGTTGTCGGCACTCTATCCTGCCAGTGGTCTGTCTCCCATAGCAAAGGGAGCAAAATTTACCACAGAGGTTCCCATCCTGTACAGAGGTACCAAAGTTCAAGAGTTAAGAGCAAACGTGGAGCCCACACAGTGGAAGACACTGGATAGGTGGCTGTGGACATTGGCTCAGCGTGCCCCTCCTAAATACAGATTACAGAGAAGGTGTACATTATCCTGGGGACCCGAGAGTTAACTGGTCAACAGTTATGGTGTCCGTGTACATGAAGTATGTTAATCTCTAAGAGTAGATGCCAGCCTTAAGGTTCAATATTCCCCCATGGCAGCCTCAGCCTTATTTCATGGCATTGATGAAAATGGCACAAAGGTACCCCATGTGTAGTAAAGTGACCCTGTCCAAGGTGCCTAGCATAGGCCTGAAGAACCCGCTCCTGGGGTAGGCCTCTCATGTGACCCTTGTTCAGCGCCCAATGAGGAGGGAAACATGGAGGACATGACAAACAACCACCACCCTACCCTTACAAACGCCTCATTCATCCAACTGGCTCATTACTTATCCAAAAGAATGACAAAAGAAATCAAGTGAATAGTGTACATCGTGCTGCTGGTGAATTTGTGCTAGTGATAGGAACACTAGTGTGATATGGGGATAACCATCAAGCAACTAGCATTTTAAGAAGCAATGGCATCCCACATATTTCTTTTGTGGCATGGCTGCTTTAAATAGGGCCAAAAGCATGGTGGGGTGGTGGTGAGGGGAGGGGGGTGAGGGGAAGGGGGGGTGAGTGTATGAGATCAGAAATGACCTGTTAATCTCTAACCATGCAGGGCTTATTATGATTTAAATGTTACAAAGACTATAACAGAATATATAAAAAGGAAATCAAGGCTGCAAACATTCAAAACGAATGACAGATTGCAGAAGAGAGTAAAACAAACCCCCAAAAATTCTTCATTTATAATAATAGTTAAAAGGTCAGGTCTGGAACCTTGGACTGGTCATTACTTAAAGCCCAGAACACAGCTAACCAGTTAGCAAACTGGCTATTTCCTAGATCAAAAAAAGGGGCCAAGGATAAATCCAAGGCAGTTGCCAAGCTCTACTTACCGACCAGCCTGCGACCAACCATATTAACCTGTCTAACAGTATGCGTTTAAAAACAGGGGTTTAGTTGCACAAATTTTCAAATGTACACATGCATTTTTATAAGATAGGTGAAGGCAGATGGACTGGAGGGGGCCCCACCCCCCCTTAAAGGTGCAGGGGCACATTGAAGACCCAGCATATAGCACAGTGGCAGCAAAGATGTCAATGCGTTGCCTGACCAAAAATCAAACCTACCAAACAATGACCACTGCCTACACCTATAACTGGCCTTTGCAGCAAGGAGCATTGGAAGGCAACACACATAAAAAAAAAGGGGCCAAGGATAAATCCAAGGCAGATACTAAGCTCTACTTACCAACCAAATGCATGCGTAAGCTACAGGCCCCGCCAAGGCAACCTGTTATCTGTAGTTCCTATCTCTGATTTGGTTGGTTGGTTGCAGGCTGGTCAGTAAATAGAGCTTGGTATCTGCCTTGGATTTATCCTTGGCCCCTTTTTTTGATGTTTGTTGCCCTCCAATGCTCCTTTCTGCAAATGCCAGTTATGGGTGAGTGCAGTGGTCATTGTTTGGGTGGCTATTTCCTAAACCTGGACCCTGGCGGGGTACCACCCTGCTACAGCGTTCATAAGTGTTTTTAACTTCCCGGTGGCCATATAGCAAAATTACGGCTGTGAAGTGGTTGCATTAT
This sequence comes from Glandirana rugosa, assembly GCA_018402905.1. Classification (NCBI taxonomy): domain Eukaryota; kingdom Metazoa; phylum Chordata; class Amphibia; order Anura; family Ranidae; genus Glandirana; species Glandirana rugosa. The sequence goes on along the minus strand of BLSH010280915.1, from coordinate 423,062 downwards.
CCAGACTGGACGTCATATGACGTCCAGCAGGATAAGCCGCTAGCAGGGGCAGTGCGGCAATTGGTGGTGTGGTGTGTCACACCACATCTCCTATCCCGGTAAAGAGCCTCTGATGTAGGCTCTTTACTATGTGATCAGCTTTGTCCAATCAAGGCTGATCACAGTGTAAACAGGAATAGCCGTTTATCGGCTTTTACTTCACTGGCACTGACAGGCGCAAATAGAGGAGAGCCGATCGGCTGCTCTCCTGACAGGAGGGGTCTGCGCTTATATACCAGCGCATTGGTTATCAGTGCAGACCCATCAAGGATGCCCACTTCAGACCATCAGGGATGCCCACTTCAGACCACCAGGTGAGTCCACCAGGGGTGACAATTAGTGCCCATTAGGATGGCACTCTGTGCCAAACAGTGATGCCTGTCAGTGCCTCCTGATCAGTGCTGCCTATCAGTGCCATCTATCAGTACCGCCCATCAGTGGCCATCAGTGCCACCCATCAGTTCCGCCTATGAGTGCCCATTAGTGCCACCTATGAGTGCCCATCAGTGCCACCTATCAGTGCCATCTATGAGTGTTCATCTGTGCCACCTATAAGTGCCCATTAGTGCTGCATATCAGTGCCACCTATCAGTGCCCATCAATGCTGCTTATCAGTGCCACCTATCAGTGCCAATCAGTACTGCCTCATCAATGCCGTCAGTGAGGGAGAAAACTTACTTATTTACAAAGTTTTGTAACAGGAAGAGAGAGAGAGGGAGAGAGAGGAGAGGGGGGGAGAGGGAGAGAGAGGGAGAGAGGGGGGGGGGGGAGAGAGGGGGGATAGAGGGGGAGGGAGAGAGGGGGGGAGGGG
>BLSH010280915.1:346327-401825 GCA_018402905.1 Glandirana rugosa | reverse complement strand
ATTAGAACCCCTGTCTGTTCCCCTCTTGGGGAGATTCACCCTTTATATTTATCCTGTTTACAATTATCATTGCAAGTGAAAGTAAAAGAAAATCCTACATTTTAGAGTTGTCCCTAAAACAGTAATAGAGGGGAAAACTTTCAATTGGAATACTAGGTTTGATGATCCTGGTGACAATCAAGGATTCCCTCAATTTGGAGGGATTTCCACTCACTTCCTGTTTTGGTTATGGGACAAGAAATTAAGGAAAGTCTCCCCATAGGACACAATGGCAAAAAAAACAAAAAACTGAAAAAAATAAGTTTTGCCTTTAGTTCTACTTTAACTGCCAAAAAAGTTAAACAGACATTTTGCAAGAGTAAAGTGAGAGAAGTTTGGAAGCAGTGTATTTTTGATGCAATGGCATGGGTAATTCTGGAAGATATGACACTGCTGCCGTAATGGCACAGCTCTTCATTTTTAGGGGAGGTGGAGGTCAGGGAAAATCTGTGGTTCCTTAAGAATGTGGGTGCCATGGGCAAATGCTCAGTTTGCTCTGCCCGACACTGGCCCTTTGGACTGTACAAGACTATTAGAAATCCCATAATACATATTATCAGTGAATATATACTTAATTTAGCTTTTAGCCACTGGACACAGTACAGTTCCACTTAGCAATAAAGCTACAGTTTTAAGCAGCTTACTTTTTTGATGAATTTTGAGCATGTGTTATTCCTGCAGCTGAATAAATAACAAACTCAAACCTGACATCAGCTAAATTGTATCCTAAATGGAGTTCTCCTTTAAAGGAACCATTTTAGTGGGCATTTGTGACATGCTCAATTTCCTCTCTTGAACTGTTAATTTTATAATATATACTTCCCACTCATTAATTACTTGATTTCATATTCTTTACTGGTATTCTCTTCTGTCAAAGAAGGTTCAATCTTAAAAATCCACATACAGGCTGTTCCATATCCTGTGAGAGCTCAGTTCATATATAAAACACATTAAAAAACTGCCCAAAACAAAGCTGCTGTCAGGATTACATAAAATAAAAACAAAAAAAATGTAGTTAACAGTTTTACCCTCTTCCTGTATCCCAAAAGAATGTCAGTTGTCAGGCATGCCCCTCCATAGAGGCCTTATAGCTTGACACTGAGTTACTGGAAGAGAATACAAGTAAATACCCACACCTATACCTATCACTCAGGGGTAGACTTGCATTACTGATTTTGATTCTTACATTTCTGATTGGGCCAGAGTGTTTGCACTGATGGTGCTGTTTACCTGACTGTGTGATTGTATTACTCATAGTACAGTATTAGGTTTTTTTATATTGAATATTATTATTGCATCTTTTGCTCTTCAGATATCATTCTCAGCCCTGCCCAGTTTGGAAACCTGCAGAATATTGATGACCCAAATGATGAGTGCACCGATGTAGATGAGAACCTTATTCCAAACACAGACCATTGTTTCCAATATGTGAGTATTTAAATTGTGACATAAAAAGTATATTTTATTGTAAGGAGTGATTTCAGTGTTTTTCGCACCTGTACATACGCTATGTTACCAAAAGTATTGGGATCCCTGCCTTTACACACACATGAAGTTTAATGGCATCCCAGTCGTAGTTCGTAGGGTTCAATATTGAGTTGGCCCACCTTTGGGGAAGGCTGTCCACAAGGTTTAGGAGGGTGTCTATGGGAATGTTTGACCATTCTTCGAGAAGCACATTTGTGAGATCACACACTGATGTTGGACAAGAAGGCCTGGCTTGCAGTCTCCACTCTAATTCATCCCAAAGGTGTTCTATCGGGTTCAGGTCAGGACTCAAGGCCAGTCAAGTTCCTTCACCCAAACTCACTCATCCATGTCTTTATGGACCTTGCTTTGTGCACTGGTTGGGCTTGGCCCCATAGTTCCAGTGAAGGGAACTCTTAAGGCGTCAGCATACCAATACATTTTGGACAATTTCTTGCTCCCAGCTTTGTGGGAACAGTTTGGGGACGGACCCTTCCTGTCCCAACATATCTTGCTGAAAAAAAAAGTGTAAAAAAATGTGTTTTCATTTTATTTCCACATTTTCCAAAAATTTGTGGAAAAAAATGACACGTATAAAAGACTCATTATGTCTCCTAGAATATATGTTGGGGTGTTTACTTTCCAAAATGCGGTCATTTTTGTGGGTGTTTCCATTGTCCTGGTGCTACAGGATGTTCAAATGTGCAAGAGGTAGTCAAGAAATGAAATGTGTTTTTTATGTCCCTAAAATGCCAGATGGGGCTCCCTGCATGTTGGGCCTCTGTATGTGGCCAGGCTATGTGAAGTCTCACACATGTGGAATCACCATACTCAGGAGGAGTAGTAGAATGTGTTTTGGGGTGTTATTTGTGCTGTACATATGCTGTGTGTTAATATGACAATTTTGTGAAAAAAACATTTTTTTAAAAAAAATCTTCAAATTGCAAAGAATTGTGGGACAAAAATATAACTTCAAAAACTTCACCATGTCTCTTACTAAATACCTTGGGAAGTCTACTTTCCAAAAAGGGGTCATTTGTACTTTCCTGGCTTGTTATGGTCTCAAGAAATGAGATAGGCCATCAGCATATCAGGTGTGATCAATTTTCAATGATTGGCACCATAGCTTGTAGACCCTATATCTTTCACAAAGACAAAATAATATACACTAATTTTAGTTATTTTTTTCCAAAGATATGTAGCAGTATACATTTTAGCCAAAATGTATGAAGAAAAATTACTAATTTGCAAAATTTTATAACAGAAACTAAGAAAAATACATTTTTTTACAACATTTTTGGTCTTTTTCTTTTATAGCCCAAAAAATAAAAAACACAGTGGTGATTAAATACCACCAAAAGGAAGCTCTATTTGTGTGAAAAAAGGACAAAAATTCAATTTAGGTACAGTGTAGCATGACTAATTGTCATTCAAAAATGTGAGAGCACTGAAAGCTGAAAATTGGTCTTGTTACTACAGGGGTTTAAAGTACACAGTGGTTAAGTGGTTAAAGAGACACTGTGCCTTGCTCATTCAACACAAAGTGACTCTGCAAAGACCCCCCTGACCAGCTTATACTTACCATGCCAGCACTCACATGATGCCAGCTGTCAGGATACAATAGCCCATAGGTTAGGTTTGTAAATCCATGCTGTTTCGCCTGGATGAAGGAACCTGTTAAGTGTCTTTTGTTCAGCCAGAGTATGGTCAGCTTTAGTCTCTATCTGTTTTCACAATATTCCTAATCTAATTTACCCAACTGCACTCATATCTACCCAAAACCCTGCCCATGCTTCCAAAGCCTTACCATTATATGGGTTTGACAAAACTGTGACAACATTTATAAACGTGTCTCTGCTGCAGGTAATTCTGATATCTATAACCCTATGATTTTAACATTGTTCTTTCCCCTCTATAGCATTCAGTGTGTGAAGAACACCTGGGACATGCTACGTTTTCTGACTGCAAAGATTTGCTCAATGTGGATGCTTATATTAATGCCTGTATGATGGACATGTGCTCCTGCGGCCAATCACAGGATTCCTTCTGCCTGTGTAGCACTATTAGTGAATTTTCCAGGCAGTGTTCCCATGCTGGAGGTCACCCAGCAAACTGGAGGACTGACAGTTTCTGTCGTAAGTATGCTTTCTATATTGAAAAAAACAAAACCAGGAAAGGATTGAGTTTGATATCTTTTTACCTAGGCAAGATGACATGCTATCTTCTCTTCCAATGAAGAATATTCACCACTCTTCTATTTCACGTTATGCATATACCAGTAGAATTTTGTTTGAAAGTTTATACGTAAATTGGAAAAAATTGCCTTTATCAGAGCATTTCATCTTTCATTATTAAGTCAACTATTTTGTTTGGTAACCCTTAAAATCTAGTCCAGATATGATATTTCAATAGAATCCCAAACATAAGAAACAGGTTTCATTTCCCAAAAAAAAACACACTCACAGTTAGAATTTTGTTTGTTTCGGAAAAAAAAAATCCATCCTTCTGCTTCAAATTTACTTGCCACTACAACAGAAAAAGATCATTGATTTGACCCTACTAACCAACAGAAAATCAAACAACATACTGGAAAAAACTACATTTTACTGATCTACAAATAATGATGCAGTTCTTGGCAGGGGAAGGGCTCAGGGAGGTCTTTGATTATACCATTTTCTTGCCTTCCACCATGGAGCAACACCAGTGTTGATTGGGGCATCCCTCCCACAATGCTACTGTCAGGGATCTTTCCCTACAAGCAGAAAACAATGATCACTGTGGGCGTTATAGTTATACTGATGTTGATAGATGGATTGATTTCAGTACAATCAGCCTACCCATAGATGGATTGAATCTGGGCCAGTTCAGCAGGGACCGGCCAAGATTTGATCCATCTCTGGCCAGCTTTAGCAGCCTGTATGGGAAGTACACTACTAGAATGACTGACTCGAGCAGAGAAAGCAGAAGAATACTCTTTCCCTTGAAATGGGGTATAAGGTATCATTATACACATGAGCTCATACAACTTTATGGGACTAAAAGCAAAATAGACATAGTATAGGATGCCTGCATAATGATTTATCTGTTAGCAAGTCTGTCTGGATATAATCAGTTCATGTATTGTTCACTGAGCTCTATCAGTTTACTATAAAAGGACATAGTATTCTGCATTGTTCTTAAATATTTTGGAATGGCTTGGGTATCATAGTGGCATTATTTTTTAAAAAGAACCAGTCATGGGTGGGATTAAAACCGAATTGTAATATATTTTGTTTAAACTATTATAACCCTGCAGGCTTACCTGTAAATTTATATTGATCTAACCTACTCAGACCATCCAACATGACTCACTCCATAAGGTACAAAATACTCTGCTTCTGAATGTCAGTGAACTCAAAGAGTCCATTTAACAGTCAGATTAAGTAAAGCAGAACTAACCCCCCCTATCCTATACAGCCAAGGAAGCTGCCATCTTATCCTCTGTTGGATCTGCAGTTGCTTTGGTACTGAACATGTGATCAGTTATGAGCTAGCCATTTCATGGCTTGACAGTTTCTGAAACACTTGAAGTTTAGTTTGGCTTTATCTTCTCTCAATGAACGGTTCCAAAGCGTTTCTTTTATATATCATTCTGTATGTTATGATGGAGGGACTGTTGACTTTTTTTTAACATGCACTGTGGTGGTTTTACTAAAGGCAAAAAGACTGTGCATATTGCAAGTGCAGTTGCACTCATTTTACATAGGAGCTTAGTAAATGTGGCAACGTTGGGCTGATTTCCATAATTCAATCATGTGCAAGCAAGAATGCTGTTTTTTTTATTTTCCTTGCACTTGATTGGGTATTCTTTACAAAGTGAAGCTTTGTCACATTGTGTAAGCTCTGGATAAAATGAATGCAACTGCACTTGCAAAGTGAACGGTCTATTTTCCTTTAGTAAATCCACCCCAGGGCGTTACAAAAAATGGTACATGCTCTTTTTCTCCCATTAAGTAGCCCATTCAAATGAGAGCTCTTTGATTGATGGAGAGCTGGTCATGTGACTTTGACGGACTCTCCTCCTGCCTCTTTTTTTTTCACAACGCTATTCATTTGTATGTGCACCCCTCCAGCTTTGGACTCCTGAAGCCAGCTGAGCACAATGTACATTTATGAAGCACTAAATGTGCATTTTTTTTAAATCAGCTGTATGACTACTGTATGGCCATAACAATGTTTTGTAAATGTCTTTCTAAAAATGAGAGTAAGGGTGTGTCATGTCAGCTGTCTGCCTCATGCAGATAACACACCCCATATACCTCTCCTGAGTATGCATACCAGTTACAAATGACAGACCTTCTAAGTTCAGAGGAATGTTAATTAATATGGGTTTGGGGTTGACACCTTCATGCACATTCAGAAAAAGAAGACAAATATTTAGCTAGTCTGTGATGGAATGTCCTTCACCCAGCTTGGGTGCCTCTGTCAGTATACAGCTTACTCCAGTCTGGGCCCAGGAGCCAGGTATTATATATAGGTGAGCACCCAAGACCTAGGCCAGTTGTTCTCAACCTCAATCCTCAAGTACCCCCAACAGGCCATGTTTTGGGAACTTCCCTTAGATAAAATAGCTGTTATCAATACCATGTCATTGATATTGATTTAAAGCAGATGTGCAAAGTAAAGAAAAACCTTAAAACATGGGGGCACTTAAGGACTGAGGTTGAGAAGCACTGATCTAGGCGACATTAGCTTAGGTGGAAACTGGAACTCACTTTATTGTAAACTCACACAGAATTTATATACCACACAAAATCACATAAAAGTTTGATCACATTAGCCTAAGCAATTAGCACAGCCAACTTAAACAGTATGTTAATCCACATATAGCAACTAATAGCTGACAGTGATCTAATTAACATGAACTAATTAACAATTAGTCACTTAAACAAGACTAGAAGAGATGAGCAGACAGACAGAAACAATGGGTGACTCAGTTAACGATGGGAATTCACACCTAGGAGGCACACAATGAGACAAATACACACGTAACACCTTAAACAGATTATACCAGGAGACCCAAGTATCAGGTTGGTTTGAACTGATTATATTAACATCTACTCTGAGTTTCACAGTCTAAAGAAGTCATTGCTGGTTTGGGCATAGAGAACCCAAATATATATCTGGGTCCTCCAGTTCCCAGAGTCTGTTTGTTTTGGGAGACATTGACTTGAATCAGAAGCAAGAGCACTCCAAGGGCCCCCTGGCACACATCTCTCAAGAATAGAGCCCCCTTAAATGCCAGGGCTCATAGTCAGTAGGCAAGAGGCTACCCTACAGTCCCCTCCAAAAGTCCCTGCCCTGGTTGGTCTGTCACATAGTCAATTTTTCTTTGTGTTTCCCTAGGTTCCCCATTCCTTTCACGGGTCACATGCTTGCACTCAAAACAGCCTCCCAAACAGGCTCTTTGCCAACTGTCCCTAACCTCTCCTGCCTCTGTATCATTTGTCCAGTAGAGAGGAAGACAATTGGGAAATTTCACCTAAAATGTACTAATGTAGACACATCTTACTATAGACACACAGGTTAGGTCCCTTAGTATAACCAGAATAAAATGTGATTAAAATTACTGTATAAATACTGTATTAATACAGTTAATACTGTATTAGACTTGCCCTTTGTCCACTGGCACCAATGTTACCACTAGTCTACAATTGTAGAGTAGAAGGAAGGAATCGCTATTACACTGGTGTTCAGTGGATTGTAATTAGTATTTCACCGAACTTGGACCTGATTGCTGTGCTAAGCTACATGTTCTTCTTAACACCTTGCCCTTCCTGCATATACCCACCTTTCCATTACTAGAACACTTCTAGGTATAGGGAACATGTGACCCACTCTCCTTTGCTTATATAACAGCGCTGGTGCTTTCGAATTGGTCCAGTGCTTTTGTATGGGGTTGGGGGGAGTGTCTTCAGCCCGATATAAGCTCTAACTTGGTTCATCTTGGAGTCTTGGAGCTTACACAGGGTATTGTTCCTCTTTCTGCCAGTAGCAAACAAAGCAGTGGGGCAGTGAGAGTAAGATTAATATAAGAAAAAAAGTCTCAAGGTGACAGTGATAGTAATTTCTATGTTGCCTTGGGGAAGGAACCCTGTGAGGGCCCCTAAATGTTGGCTGCATTTAACCTATATACAAACAAGTAAGAGGCGCAACACCTAGAATATACAATCCTAGAGGTGGTTTGATAAAGAGGATGTGTGTAAGCCCATAAATATTAATTTAACATTTTAAAAGTCCATATGCAAAGTCCATAGGCAAAGCCCATAGGCAAAGTCCATAAGCAGTAATCTTCATATATAATAGTCCATATCAGACTGGTGAAAATAGGGCAAAAAATGGAAAAGGTCAGGAAAGGAGAAGCAAACTGAAACGTAAGACACCAGAAGCTGCCATCCACGGTGAGCAAACCCCAACTCACAGAACCTGGAAGAAACAGAAGAGAGGAGGCGCTTCTAAGTGCAATATGCCAGTACACTTTATTAGAAAAAAGGTTAAAAACACTCATAAGATAACTGTGTAAAGAACACATCCAGCATTCAATACAAGGGGGAACCAAACGCTCATCCCATCCGACCGGGTGGTCATCCAAACGATCGTTTGTCCTGCACGCTGTATGATGGAAGAAGCCGGCTCACGGCATGTAGTTCAGAAGGAGGCTGGAAGCGCAAACACTCGGCACAGGCAGGATGGCTTCACAGTGGTGCGACGCGTTTCCTTGGCTGGCAGGCTCCAATGACGTGGGAGGCTGCGCCACTTCGTCAGGCAGTTGGGGGTGGATGTGGAGTAATGTGGAGTAATGTGGAGCATGATACACATCATTCTTATATTACTCATGGGGAGAACGAGGAGGTGGGGAAGTGGGAGGGGACACAAAGGACTTAGATGGAACAACAAGATACACACCAACTATCGATCATCATGGGAGTAAAAAGCCAAAAAATATGGTAATAACCTATTACCTAGCCAACATTGTATAAAGTACAGCCCAGAATTGTATTACAGTAAGATGAACAGTGCATGTCACAAGCACTAGATTTAAGCAGGATTGCATGGGCGAGGCAAAGGATAACATGGTGCGATCACCAGCAAAGTATAATGACCTGTAGCAAACCAACCAGTTTTTAAACATCATCAATTTAATGTAGCTGGATTACTCAAAAATTAAATCCAATTGGTTACTTTGGGATACAGCACATTAGTGTTTACATTTATTAAATAAAGATCATACATATATTAACACAAAATAACTGTAGTAACACCTTGTCTTTTACGCTTTACAGCTAAGCAATGTCCTGCCAATATGATTTATCAAGAGAGTGCCTCCCCCTGTAAAAACTCCTGCTCCCGCCTAGAGATACACAACCTGTGTGAGGAACACAATATGGACGGCTGCTTCTGTCCTGAAGGTGAGTCACATGGGGATGATATACCATCAAAATACATACATACAATATGTATCCAGCATAGAGTGGCTTTGCATGGCTATGCAGTGTTTTGTGGGATGCATGTCCACTCCATGCATGTGCTACAAGGTAAAACATTTTCCAGTGAGAGGATGATATATCCTAAAGAGAGAGTCCAAGCTAATTTTCCAGTTATATATGGGGTATATTAGGGTAGGTCATCTGCTGCTATTTCAATATCTCTTAAGGATTCTGATGGTGGGATTTCCCAGTCATTCTTCCTGGCCCTGTTGCTGTCCAACTTAACATTTTTAGATGCTTTAGCCTTCCATGGAGGTGTTCCTGCTCTTCCTATTGTATTTCTATAATATAGAGCTATTCAAAAATGTAGCAAAGATAGTTGAAACCTCTCATAATGGCTGCTGCAGGTGTGCAGACCAAGGGACTCAGTAACTCTCACCATGGAAGTCACTTAAACATAGAGGAAGCCATTAGGTGCTTTAAAATGATTGTAAAGGCAAAAACATTGTTTATTAAAATAAAACAGAGGGTTATACTTACCTGCTCTGTGCTGTGGTATTGCACAGAGCGGCTGCTTACTTTCTCTTCTGGAGTCCCCCACTGGCACTATCCACTCCTCTTCTGTGTGTGCCCTCATAGAAAGCTGCTTGCTATGCACACATGTGCAGTCACACTCCTGAGCCGGGCTGTGTGCTTCCATGGACACGCACAATGTGGTTTGGCTCCTCCCCGACTCCCTCATTGTTTGATTTGATCAACAGCAGCAGGAGCCATTGGCCCTCAGCAAAGCCTGTGAGTCCAGGAAGAGAGGAAAGAAGATCTGCAGTCAGCCACAGACAAGGTAGAAATAGGAAAACTAGTGGCTAGAAATAATCCAAATACCAAGTGGAAACTCATTTAGAATAATTTAAAGGATCTGTCTACTTCAATATGGTCGGATGTTATTGGTTTCCTACTTTAAGGCTATGTCACATCAAACATAGCCAAGATATCAGTACAAAAATTCTGGGTTTCTAACATTGTAATATTATTTTCAGGCACTGTGCAGGATGACTACACTGATAGAGGATGTGTTGCTGTTAGTGAATGTCACTGTAAACACAGAGGAACTCTGCACGCTCCAGGAGAAACAATACAGAAAGACTGTGATGAATGGTAAGAACAATAAGGCTGATTTACTATAGGATAGGGAAATTCTTAGGCTAGCCATACACATTTAGATTTCTCTTGTTCAGCTCAACAGGCTGCTCAAGATAAATCGCTTGATTCCCTCATCCACACTAGCCAGCGTTGATGGAGAAATCTTCCCTGCCGGCTCTTGTATGCAGACAGCCACATCACCTGCGACTGTCTGAATACCTGAACAGTGACTGCATCTGATTGGATGTAGTAACTATTCAACCGACAGTGTTGATCCCAGCTCCTTTGATTTCTCAACTAAGTTTTGTCAACCTGGGTGATCAATTTCAGATGATTAAGCAGTCCAGCTGTGTATGGCCAGCTTTGCTCATTAAAAAGATACTATATTTGCCCCACTGGGCCTAAAGTGCATACACACCCTAAATCAGTTTTTTTTTTCCGTATGTTTGGCATCATGCCTTACTATTAACACTTTTCTTAAGAAAATCTTTTTGGGAATTTATTGCACAGTTTCTTACCTGGAGGTCCTGTTAGTAATAGCACTTTCTGTTGCAGTCTGACAACATTAAGTCACAGCCTCGTAATTAGCCACAGTGTTGTCAGCCTGTCACATGTGCTCCTTCAGCCATTGGGCTCCTAGCAGGTCTATCAGATAGAAAGCTTAATAGCCAACAGAAAGAGCTCACACAGCAGACTGACATCGCTTCTGCTAATTGCAAGACAGTAGCCTTGTCACCTGCAACAGGAAGTGCTGTTGCTCGCAGAATCTGTAAGTTAGAAACCCTGTAAAAAATTGTTTAAAAAATTGATAACAAAAAATCATGAGGACAAACATACTATAAATACAGTAGGTTTACAAACACTTTAAATATATTAACAGTATTGATGGTGTGATTACATTTGTTAATATATTATTGTGTTACAGTATCTAACAAAAGTGAGTACACCCTCACATTTTTATAAATGTTTTATTCTACCTTTTCATGTGACAACACTGAAGAAATGACACTTTGCTACAATGTAAAGTAGTGAGTGTACAGTGTAAATTTGCTGTCCCCTCTAAATAACTCAACACACAACCATTACTGTCTAAACCGCTGGCAAAAAAAGTGAGTACATCCCTAAGTGAAAATGTCCAAATTGGGCCGAATTAGCCATTTTTCCTCCCTGGTGTCACGTGACTTGTTAGTGTTACAAGGTCTCAGGTGTAAATGGGGAGCAAGTGTGTTAAATTTGGTGTTATCGCTCTCACTTACTCATACTGGTCACTGGAAGTTCAACATAGCACCTCATGGCAAAGAACTCTCTGAGGATCTGAAAAAATGAATTGTTGCTCTACATAAAAATGGCTTAGGCTATAAGAAGATTGCCAAGAAGACCCTGAAACTGAGCTGCAGCATGGTGGCCAAGACCATACAGCGGTTTAAGAGGACAGGTTCCACTCAGAACTGGCCTCGCCATGATCAACCAAAGAAGTTGAGTGCACGTGCTAAGCGTCATATCCAGAGGTTGCCTTTGGAAAATAGACATATGAGTGCTGCCAGTATTGCTGCAGAGGTTCAAAGGGTGGGGGTCAGCCTGTCAGTGCTCAGACCATACACCGCACTCTGCATCAAATGGTCTGCATAGCTGTCGTTCCAGAAGGAAGCCTCTTCTAAACATGATTGACAAGAAAGCCCACAAACAGTTTGCTGAAGACAAGCAGACGAAGGACATGAATTACTGGGACCATGTTCTGTGGTCTGATGAGACCAAAATAAACCTATTTGGTTCAGATGGTATCAAGCGTGTGTAGCGGCAACCAGGAGTACAAAGACAAGTGTGTCATGCCTACAGTCAAGCATGGTGGTGGGAGTGTCATGGTCTGGGGCTACATGAGTGCTGACGGCACTGGGGAGCTACAGTTCATTGAGGGAACCATGAATGCCAACATGTACTGTGACATACTGAAACAGAGCATGATCCCCTTCCTTCAGAGACTGGGCCGCAGGGTAGTATTCCAACATGATAATGACCCCAAACACACCTCCAAGACGACCACTGCTTTGCTAAAGAAGCTGAGGGTAAAGGTGATGGACTGGCCAAGCATGTCTCCAGACCTAAACTCTATTGAGTATCTGTGGGTCATCCTCAAATGGAAGGTGGAGGAGCGCAAGGTCTCTAACATCCACCAGCTCTCTGATGTCGTCATGGAGGAGTGGAAGAGGACTCCAGTGGCAACCTGTGAAGCTCTGGTGAACTCCATGCCCAAGAGGGTTAAGGCAGTGCTGGGAAATAATGGTGGCCACACAAAATATTGACACTTTGGGCCCAATTTGGACATTTTCACTTAGGGGTGTACTCACTTGTGTTGCCAGCAGTTTAGACATTAATGGCTGTGTGTTGAGTTATTTTGAGGGGGCAGCAAATTTACACTGTTATACAAGCTGTACACTCACTACTTTACATTGTAGCAAAGTGTCATTTCTTCAGAGTTGTCACATGAAAAGATAGAATAAAATATTTTTAAAAATGTGAGGAATGTACTCACTTTTGTAGGATACTGTATATATTATTGTATTTGGTAATGACATTGCAGTATGGGGGGTGCAATATGTTTCTAGCTTAGCATACCAAAATAATCACAAACATCCAAAATAAATGATTTCCCAGTGGGGTTCAACTGTAGGACAGGCTAGAAAGTTATTGGTGGCTGAGGGGAAGTAATTCAGGTTCTCAAAAGCAACCTATAGATATCTTACTTTTCAGATGTATTTGTTGTCCTAAATCTCTGATTGATATAGAATCCCATTAATCTTGAATACATTATCACATATTATTCTTTATTACAGCCGCTGTGAATTGGGAAAATGGAACTGCACAGATCATGCCTGTTCTGGAGTGTGTTCTATTGAAGGAGGGTCCCATATCACAACATTTGATGGGAAAGCCTATACATTTCATGGAAATTGCTACTATGTACTGTCTAAGGCACGTTTTCAATTCTTTTTTGTTTAAAGTGATGAACTATGTTTGTAGCTGATCTCCTTTCAGACAAACCCCTTATCATTTTCAATTTTTTTTGTTACGAGGGGGAATTGTGTCTACAGATCACTGGAGTGTTAATAGATATTTTTGCGTGCTGAGGTTATTATTAAAACACATGACACTAGTGCACTCTGGGTGTAACTTTCCACCATAGCAACAACCAACATTTCAGCATTTTTCATAATAAGTATTAAAAACTTGAGTAGATGCTATAGGCAATAAATATATGAAGATGGTTTGTTCATTGTCCTATATGTTTGCAGTGAACTTGTGTGGAAAAAAATAAAAGGTGCACATGAGCTGCATGACCAAGTTCTCAGAACGTACCTTTAGATTTATTCCTTAGTTTGTTTTCTATAGTACACAGCACTCTTATATATTACAGTGCACTAACCACAATTCAAAATGGTTACAATGAAGTTAAAGTGTAATAACAAATAAAGTGCAATATGTGGTTTTATTAACATTCTTTGAAATGCTCCTCCAAAAATTTCATTTGTAACAAAAAGTGCCTTGTGTAGAGTAAGTGCTCCTCTAAAATGTCCTGTCTTCTGTATAATTGCAAAGTGCCTTGTGCAAATAATGTGCAAATCAATCCGCAGATGAATCTTCAGGGCATCACTCCACCAATATGCCTCCAACGCCACTCAGGAGAACTCACCAAAAGACCATGACCTCCCAAATTGGAGTAGGTCAATCTGCACCTTAAACCGTTTAGGGGATCGAGTGTCCAGGACTTATACCAATTCCTCCTTACAATCTCTTCAGGAACACCATAGAAGCCAGAAAATTAAAAAAAAAAGCTCCAATAGTATAAATACCCTATATTAAAAGATTTTTTACACCACAACAATCAAAAGCTTATGCACCGGGTTTACTCACTCTATAAAATGACAGCACGTCTCCGCCATCCCTAGTGCGAGCCAGGTGTATCTTACCACTCCCGGATGCTTCCAGTGGAATGACATCACTTTCTGTAGCTCCCCCCTCATTCCGCTGGGAGAATCCAGACATGGTGAGATACACCCGGATAGATAGGGAAAGTGGCTGTGCTCTCACCAGGAGTGGTGGAGATGGACTATCATATTATAGAATGATTAAACCCAGGTGCATGCTGGAATTCATGGAGTTCATCTGTGGATTGAGCTGCACGTTATTTGCACAAGGCACTTTGCTAAAGGACATTTTAAAAGAACACTTACACAAGGCACTTTTTTACTATAAAGGACATTTTTGGAGGAGCACTTCAAAGAATATTAATAATACCGCATTTTGAAAAGTAATTGTTATTACACTTTGATTTCATTGTAACCAATTGAATTGTGGGTATTGCACATTAAAGCATAAGAGTGCTGTGTATTGTAGAAAGCAAACTATCAGGACAGCCACTGTGTTGTATGCAGCAGCTAGGGAGATTTTTTTCACTGAGCGTGGGTGAACTTGGTATAGTTAGATTTATTCCTTATTTGATCACTAAATGCAAAAGGAGATGAGAATGAATCCCTAAAATATAGACATGTTTCAATGATATTAGAACATCTACCATAGATCAATAGCAATGTCAAATTATCAGCCGTGCATGGCATGGGGATTGTACACATGGATATTCCAAATACACAGTTACCGAGGTTTATCCTGTGACAGGATCATGTCAAAAATGTCACAATCCACCAATTAGACTGGCTCAAAATGTATACCCTAGAAAACTGCAATAAATAAGACCTCATTGATTATACAGCCTAACCTGGTCTCTAAATCTACAGTATACATTAGTAAATCAGAATGCACCATACACAATATGCATGTAAAATATTATCAGCAGTGTTGTTTTCTTTTATAGGGTCGCAAAAATGAATCCCATGTTGTCCTTGGAGAATTGGTGCCTTGCAGTTCTTCTAAAAGAGAAACTTGTCTCAAGTCTGTTGTTCTACTCACAGACAACACGCAAAATGCAAGTATACTAATAAGTAAAAACATAAATAAAAAAGGATCAAATACAAAACCAACCAAAATGATTTGAAATTAATTGTATAACTCCTTATGTTTTCATTTATAACCATTGCACTGCTAATTCCACACAGAGAATATTTTTATTGCAATGGATTTTTCTGCTTAGTTTTAAAAGCATTTTGGTAGCAGAATAACTATATTACTGCTTCATTTCTGCAGTTTGTGACCTTTAAAGCAGATGGGACAGTCTTACTAAATAGCCTTGAAGTCACACTGCCTCACATTACAGGTAATGTTAATATAATATTTACAAAATACAATATTGTATTGCTTATTCCTTTATTATATATATCTATTTTTATTTATTATAAAAACCCATACCCAAAAAAATGTTGGTGAAGAATTACTGTGTGCTGACATTTAGCAATTATTATCAATATTGAAATCTGTAATGTATCCTCAATTTTGTTTAAAGGGTATCCAAACTGAAGAACAAAAATGTAATATATTTCATTCTACCAGTAATTAGATATGGTGGCTGCATTCACTTTCTTTTTTTTAGGCTTTGTTTACCAGGTTTAACCCTTTCATGCCCACGCTATAGCCAAATGTCAGCTACAGCGCTGGCCTTAATTACTGGGATGGTATCAATAAACATCCTCCCGTGCAAGAGCTGTCTGCGCACCCCCTGCAGGGCACATGCAGCGCACTCTGTGATCACTCACAGATTGGAGTAAGGGGTTATTCCCGGCCCCATACCATGTGATCAGCTATCAGCCAATGACAGCTGATCACGTGATGTAAACAGAAGAAAGGTAATCAGCTTTTTTTTCCCCCACACACTATCACCGTAAGGGGAGAAAAAAGCAGATCACCGGCTTCTGACAGAGGGACATCAATCCCAAACAGGGAGAGGCACTGCTGCTATCCAGTGCCCTCCAGTGCCACCTGCCACTGCCCATCAGTACCACCTACAAGTACATATCAGTGCTGCCTACCAGTGCCCACCAGTGCCACCTATCAATGCCCACCAGTGCCACCTATCAGTGCCCATCAGTGTTGCCAACTAGTGCCTATCAGTGCCTCATCATCAGTGTCACCTATCAGTGCTGCCTATCAGTGTCGCCTACCAGTGCCCATCAGTGCCACCCATCAGTGTCCATCAGTGCCACCTATTAGGGTCACCTATCAGTGCCACCTATAAGTGACCATCAGTGCCACCTATCAGTGCCACCTATTAGTGTCCACCAGTGCCACCTATCAGTGCCGCCTTATCAGTGCCTATCATTGCAGCCTATCAGTGTTCATCAGTGCTGCCTCATCAGTGCACATCAATGAAGGAAAAACATTTTATAACTACAGTAACTATGAAGCAGTTTTTTTTCAAAATGTTTGGTCCTTTTTTGTTTTTTTAGCAAAGAATAAAAAACCTAATAGTGATTAAATACCACCAAAAGAAAGCTCTATTTGTGTGAAAAAAATTATACAAATTTAATTTGGGTACAGTGTAATGTGACCGCATAATTGTCATTCAAAGAGTGACAGCGTTGAAAGCTGAAAATTCGTCTGAGCAGGAAAGAGGTTTAAGTGTCCACTAAGCAAGTGGTTAAATAAAGAGAAATAAGCTGAAAAAACTAAAGCAACCAACACATCTAGAACTAGTGAGCTGTAATATATTGATTTTGTTTTTCTCCTTGATTTTTGATACACTTTAGCAGTAATACATGTAGAAAAAAATTTAAATTGGTGTAGCCAGTGTTGTTCCTTAGCATGTCATAACTATAAAAAATGAAGAGGAACACATAAAACGTGCTTCTCTATGACCCCCAATGATCTTAATATGAACCTGCGCTTTGTCCATACCTTTCCTTTGTTCCCCTTAATCCCTGGGAGCGAAGAACGGCAGCCCCGTGTAAGCTCCAAGTCAAAACTTATGAAGGGGTAAGTACTCTCTGCCCATCCTCTGGAAAAATGCTGTGTGCCTGAATGGCCGAGGCATACCTGTAGGTGCCAGTTTTAATTCCAGAATCAAAGTAAGTGGAAGTTCCTGGGCACCACCACTTTAAAGTAGGTTGGGAACAAATATAAAATTATGCTCAGAATTATTAATTTACATTTAGATATCTGCCATTAGAATTTCTTTGAAAATGTGTGTGTTTTCTCCTACAGCCAGTTTTTCCATCATGCAGCCTTCTGATACCTACATCATTGCTCAAACTACATTTGGACTTCAGATGCAGATTCAACTATCTCCCATTATGCAACTGTACATTACAATGGACAAATCTGCCAGGAGAAAATTGCAAGGTTAGTTCCAACATGGGTTGGTAGTGGACTCTAAGCTAAATGAAGTATGTGTATTATCATCTCCCAAACAGAATGGAGGAAGTGAATGCTGTTTCATAGTATAAGCTATAATATTGTCCGTCAATAGAGATGTGGCTGTTCAGTGAATGAACTATTGTTTCCGATATACTTGTTTTTGGAAACCACAAATTAGTAATACCACAATTTCCAAATATGCTTTCTGTTATGTGTCAGGCATTTAACAGGTTTTTCTTTTTGTAACGTTAAAGGCCTTTGTGGGAACTTCAATTCCAAGGAAACAGATGATTTTAAAACATCAGGTGGTCTTGTGGAAGCCACTGCATCAGCCTTTGCCAACACATGGAAGGCCCAGTCCACCTGTCAAGATATGCCGGACTTCCTGGACAATCCCTGCAGCCTCAGCATTGAGAAAGGTAACAATTTGTTTCACAATATGTTTATTTTACAAAGTTTTGTTATAATATTATGTCATAGCAGTCAACAATATAAAATTTACTGCAATGCCACTAATTTTGTAATCAGTAGGTGATAGCTAGAGCAGAGGCCATTTGGGCATAGAGAATATGATTCACACTGATGCTGATTTTTTTCTTTTTGATTTTAACCACTTGCCAACCACATAACTTACATATATGGTGGCAGAGCGATTTTTGTGTGCTGGATCAAGTAACTAGCACGTGATCAGCACGCCCACCCGCCTGTATTGTGATTCTTTACAGCACAAGCCGAGTAGCGGATCCCGGGCAATGATTGACTGCTGAGACCCGCTGATCGGCTCGGTGTTTCACGGACAGAGCTCTGTGATGTACAGTGATACAAAAAAGAAGCACCTAGTCTGCCCACACAGGGGCTAATGAAGGAGGGAGGGAGTCCTTTTCAAATAATCACATTAAACTTAAACATTACATATATGTATTTTGGGGGAAACCCCCACATTTGTTAAAGTAGCCAGGAAATGTGTGTTGAAGACCCCCTGTGGGTAGTCTTGGGCATCAATAGACAACTAAAGAGGGTTAACGAACCCATCAAAAGAGAAAAAACAAGAGCAAAGACAGGAAAGAAAGGTAAGAGCGAAGGGAAGTAGAGAAAGGGAAGGTAGGGACCCAGGATCGCCTGAGACATCACGCTTGTCAGAGGGAGATCAGAGAAGGCATAAGTCAACTATGGTTCCTAAATTTTTAAGACCTTAGCGTGCGAGTCCTTAAGAACACTAGACATTCGTTCATTAAGCATCATCGCGTCAAACGGTCTCTCACTCCCTGGAAGGGTACTGTAGGTTTCTTGCAGGCCTAAGCAATTGTCCTTGTGGCTCCTATGAACAAATAAGATGACAGTTTTTGCTGACGAGCTAATAAGCCCAGGATGCGGCAATGCAGAAAAGCAAATTTAGCCTACTTTTGGATATTTAGGTGAAACAGGGAATACAGTAGACCAAACACTCGGGACAAAAAGCGCACCAGTCGAGGGCAGGTCCACCAGGTATGCAAAACATCCCTACGATGGCCACACCCCTGAAAACAGCGATCACTAGAGGTCGCGTTAGCATGGGCGATACGGGTTGGGACCCAATACCACCGCAGCAACCAACCGTACCAACACTTTATACACCACCTCTAAGGTGGCAGTATTAAATGAACATCTAGCAACTAAAGACCAGGCCTTGCTCCAATCCGCCAGATTGATCTCAGTGCCCAAATCTGGTTCCCATTGAGCCACACAAGAATGTGTAGATCTCAATGATCGGCCATTCAAGGACATTTAGAGAGTGGAGATGAGCCCCAGGGAACCCGGCGAGTGCTGAGATCTATGCTCAAAAACGTTTTTCTGAAATGGGTAGGAAGAGCTGGGGGGATGCTATCCAGTGTTGAAGCTGGAGGAAACAAAAAGATTCTGACTGGGGAGCATCATATGACTCACGAAAGGCGGTCCAAGTCAGTGGGGACCAAGCAGTCAAAAAATGTCACACATGAGTAAGGCCATGGGAAGTCCATCAAGCAAACGCTTGGGACTGGTCAAGACAAGGGGTTGTTGGTAATAGGTAGCAAGGGTAGAAATGGAGACATGAGGGAGCTTGAGTACCTCACTGAGTCCCATAGTTTCAAGCTATGTAACATTAGATCTTGTTGCTTTTTCATTCCCTGCTAAGGCAAACAGCAGAATACATTTTGGCCTAAATTTTTTGGTGATATGTTTTAAAGCAAAAAATAAAAATGAATGTTTTTTTTTTTTTTTAAATTGGATTTTGTATTATGCTTGATTTTTTTTTAATTACAATCACTTTTTTAGAAAAATATGGAAGCTCTTGGTGCTCTGAATTAGAAAAAGATGAGTCTCCTTTTGCCAAATGCCACTCTACTATTGACCCAACTGAATATGTAAAGGTGAGTGTTGCATGTTGTAAATATAGTCACGTTGTTAGTCTCATTTTACATAGTGTAATAGCATTTCATTCATGTACTGTATAGATTCCTCTTTGTTCCCTTTTAAATATTAGTTTGGATAGTACTGGAAGGCCAGCTTGAGACTGTCACATGATAGAATGCGTAAGGTCTTAGACCTGCCTTTTCCTGCTTGCCTACAACTTGGGAGAGTTGTTAAAATGTTTGTCAGAACAAAAAAAGAAAACAAAAACAAACATATTTAATACATTTCTGCAATACATATGCATTTTTGTGTTTTAGCCCTTTAAAGATGCTGCCAGTTCAGAAACAACACCTGTGGATCTGCCAGAAATCCTATTTGAGCTGACAGCACAGTGGGCTTGATTTACTAAAATTGGAGAGTGCTTAATCTGGTACATGGTAGCCAATCAGCTTCTACCTTCAACTTGTTCATCTTTTTTTTTGGACTTTTTATTAATTGTTTTTTAATTTTGACAAAAGAACTGGAAGCTGATTGGTTTCATACCACATTTTGCACTCTCCAGTTTTGTAAATGAGTCCCAATGTCTTTGCTGCACTGACATCCCAAGCAGTGTTGTCAGTCCTGCTCAATTCTTTCATTCTGAATTAAAGAACACATCCCTTTTTCTTCATCTCCATGTAATAATGGGGAGGTGTTTTGTAGTTTAATAGGGGAACTTAGGCAGGACTGATAGCAATGGTTGGAATTTATTTCAGTGCAGCATAGTTGTCAGATCTAAAGGACGTAAAGAGCTTACTGGATTTCTGACAGGATCATCCAAGGTATTCCTGTATTTGCAGTGTTTAAAAAAAAAACATGTGGAGATGTGCATGTATTGTAGGGATGTATGAATATATATATATATATATATATATATATATATATATATATATATATTTAATTTGCCCAGACATGCACTTTAAAGTAAACCTGCCAAGCAAGATTTGCTTATCTTTCAGCCCCTCGGCCCCTGAATGAATATTTACTTACATTCCCTGCTTCCTCTGGAGTTGTAATCTCCCCCCTCTTAGCCACTGTTTACTACCACAGTCTCACTCTCTTCCTACATTCATAATACATATTGTAAACAGAAATAAGAATGCAAATGCAGCAGTGTGAGTGAGACCACCTTGTAAGCCCAGGCCCTGCTCCATACACAGATTGGTTTTTCTTTGGGGCTACTTTGGAAAAAGCTTAGAAGCCCACCAAATCTAAAATTAAAGTTTTCAATCTTTTTCCTCTTTACTTATTGGTCACCCTACATTACCTTCATACTTTCTTTGTAACATGATGTCCTTTTCTTGTCTACAGAGGTGTCGTTATGACTCTTGTAACTGTAAAGACAGTGAGCAGTGTATGTGTGCTGCACTCTCCTCCTATGTCAAAGCCTGCTCTGCCAAAGGGATCATCTTGTGGGGATGGAGGAATGGCATTTGTGGTAAGTCCTACATGACCAACCACCATTACATATATTATCAATACCTTGGATCTGATCTGATAATATCTAAATTATGTTGGGGTCCCAGAGTAAGTTATCAAATTCAAAACGGCACTGCAAGTAAAGAATATGTATCATTGTTTTTGGAAAACCTGGAGAATTACAATTTCAAAATTAGAAAGGTGTGTTAGTGTGTCACAATATTTCCATATGTGAAATCACATCAACTTTCATTAAGTGTTGAGATGACCCCATGTCAGTTTTAATGATGTCATGAAATGAGAGTAAATATGAAAGTGTATAATACAGTTGGATAAAACAAAAATGGTGTCTGTCTTCATTTCAGGCTGCAAAGAATCAACATATGATTTATTTAAAGGGGGTATTCTTTTCTATATCCATTGTAGATCACTCATACTTATATTATAAATGTATGTTGAGTACTAATGCAGAGTCTGTTTGTTCCAACTGAAATATAGGCCTTTATATGTGCCCATGGTTAAACCCATTGAAATTCTCTGTTTGTGGAAAACTGACATTCTCAAAGTTATAAATGGTATAACCTAATGCATGGGAATTATAAGGATTCATTGGCTGTAGTACTGATAAATATGCATATTGTGAAAGTCAGAATGAAGTCAAACATCCTTATCTGCAGACCTGTTCTAGGTTAATGACTCATGCTTGGCAGCCAGGACAGTGGCATTTGCAGAACGAGAAGGCAGCAATACCAGCTTCATGTTTCTTTCAGGATAGGTTTCCTTTAACGCTGAATAAAGAAAGCTAGCCAATCTGTTAATCCTTCTTCTCTTTCTGTGGTTTGTATACAGCCAAGAAAATGAGTTATATGATACTTGTGTGTCGTAATATTAAGTAAGCTGCATTCTCTCTTTAATGCATTGCAGATCAGAACATTACTTCATGCCCATCATCTCAAATCTTCCTGTATAACCTGACAACATGCCAGCCGACATGCCGTTCCTTGGCAGATGGAGAGAAAGCTTGCACTAGTGTGTTTGCCCCAGTAGAGGGCTGTGGCTGTCCAAATGGAGAGTTCCTGAATGAAAAGGGTCTGTGTGTTCCCATCTCCAAGTGTTCATGCTACCACCGTGGTGAATATCTGAGACCATTACAGATGATCCCTGTACAAGATGAGCTATGGTAAGTTTGAGAACTGTATATTATACATAGCCATCTATGGCAGCTAAAGCTAATCTCTGTACTGATTAAAAAAACACACACAGTAATTATTTTTTTTTTTAGCACAGCAGTGTACGTACTTGAATTCTACCTGGTATCAGTCTCTTGCAAATTCTGCACATCATAGCTTAGATTGGGAAAGGGATAAGCAGGTTAAGAAGCCAGTCTGCAGTGCTTTTGTGCTAATAAAAAATACACTAACAGGAGGAGAGAGCAGAGTGATGAGGTCCTGAGTGTGTTGCCCCTCCTTTTTTTGTCAAGCCACAGGATGGGGGAAAGGACAAGACCTGTAGGTATAACATAACTGCAGAGAAAAATCAGGTCCCCTGCCCTTTCAAACAGATCTGTCCATGTAAATCTCAAAACTCTTAAAACTGAAAATGTCTGCACTAGTGGATAAATTATATACCGTACATACTCGAGTATAAGCCGACCCGAATATAAGCCGAGGCACCAAATTTTACCACAAAAAACTGGGAAAACGTATTGACTCGAGTATAAGCCTAGGGTGGGAATGCAGCAGTTCTTGTTAAATTTCAAAAACAGAAAAGGCTTCATCCTGAGAGATACCCTGCAGCAGCTGGCTGTAGAGGGGAGGGGGGACCCTGTAGATCTGTGGGGACAAGGCCATGAAAGAGCACAGGGGGCCAGGAGAGCACACGGGGGGCAGCAGAAAGAAGCACACACACACACATATACACACACACATATATGCACACACATATACATGCACACGCACACACACACACATAAATATACATGTAGAATTACAGACAGCCTTTTAAAAAATGGCATTACCTTCTTATCTTCCTGCCGGGTACTGCACTGTAGGGGGAGAAAAAGAGCACAGCACACACTGCTTTCAGTTTCATTACAGTTACTCACTCGAGTATAAGCAGAGGGGGGGCTTTTTTAGCATAAAAAATGTGCTGAAAAACATGGCTTATACTCAAGTATATATGGTATGCCAATAAAAGCTGCAAGCACACTGAGATGTTTTACATGCAGAAGAACTAACTAAACAAAACAAACAAAATTTTGCATAATCAAGTGAATTAATAAAATGCATTTGGGGGCTAAGAATATGCATGCATCGTACATACTAGGGGGAGTACAACTGGGGGAATCCATAGTGGAGAAGGATCTGGGGGTTCTGGTAGATCATAAGCTTAATAATGGCATGCAATGCCAAGCTGCGGTTTCCAAAGCAACCAAAATCCTTTCTTGTATGAAGAGAGGTATGGACTCCAGAGATAGAGACATTATTTTGCCCCTGTACAAATCATTAGTAAGACCTCATCTGGAATATGCAGTTCAGTTTTGGGCACCTGTTCTCAAAAAGGATATCGGGGAACTGGAGAAAGTGCAGAGAAGGGCAACCAAACTAATAAGAGGCATGGAGGAGCTCAGCTATGAGGAAAGATTAGAGGATCTGAATTTATTCTCACTTGAGAAGAGGAGATTAAGGGGGATATGATCAACATGTACAAGTATATAAGTGGTCCATATAGTGAACTTGGTGTGGAGTTATTTACTTTAAGGTCATCACAAAGGACAAGGGGGCACTCTTTACGTCTAGAGGAAAAAAGATTTCATCTACAAATACGGAAAGGTTTCTTTACAGTAAGAGCTGTGAAAATGTGGAACAGACTCCCTCCAGAGGTGGTTTTGGCCAGCACAGTTGATTGCTTTAAAAAAGGCCTGGATTCTTTCCTTAATGTAAATAATATAACTGGGTACTAACATTTTTAGGTAAAGTTGATCCAGGGTGAATCCGATTGCCTCTTGGGGGATCAGAAAGGAATTTTTTCCCCCGTTATAGCAAATTGGATCCATGCTTTGCTGGGGTTTTTTGCCTTCCTCTGGATCAACTGTGGGTGAAGGATCGTATATGGGATTACTTGGTTGTGTATGTGTATATATGTGTATATATATGTATATATATATATATATGTATGTATATATGTTTTTTTTTTTTGGATGGACTTGTGTCTTTTTTCAACCTGACTAACTATGTAACTATGTAACTATGTAATAAACACTTGGTGCAATGCATTTCAAGCCATATAAGTGTATCCAAAATCCCACACCAAAGATGTCTCCACCACCAGATAAACACTCCAAGTGGCTTACCAGATGTTAATGACCCTCAAAGTATAAAGAAGTCATATAATGTGCAATATAGATATGTCAGCTGTAATGCCAGATCTCTCACTCGCCACTGACATCTGGACATCCCACTGGGATAGAACTTTACACATGCCCACCAGTCCTAGCTCAATGTATGCAGGTATGTCAAGAAAAAAAGAGAGACCAAGTGCACCAGAGAGTGTAAAATCCCAAACAATCTTTATTACAAAAAAATTAATGCACTTACAGATAGTATAAAAGTTATCAGTGCTGTCATAAATGTAATACCTGTGTCACATACCTGGTGATCAACCCTGATGTGGAGAGGAAGGCATTCTCGTACACTTCCGGCTCGGTATCCCTGGTAAAGTAACGGAAGCCCAGCGAGAGCCTTGCGTGGCACAAGTGTCTGGTGGTTCTTGTTATGATAGCTGCAGATGAGGAGTCTGTGTGCACTCTGATGCAGGTTGGACCGTAACACAGAGCAGCAGGAACAGCAGGCCAACAGGTTACTGGTAGACAGTCAGCAGGCACTTGGTGGGCTGTCAGGTCACAGGTAAGACACAGAGCAGGGTAAGCAACTAGCAGGTACGTCAGGAACAGAGCAGCAGGCAGGAGATTAGTTAGATTTAGGCTGGAGTTGGCAATGGTAAGCAGACAGGCAGAAGGGTCAGATAAAGATGAGGTCAAAGGATAAGCTAGGGGTTGGTTCAGGCAGAGTTCAAGTGTGGTCAGACAGATCAGGATGGCAACAGAAGATCAGGCACAGGAACAGGTAGCAGGTTAGCAGAATGCTGTAGACCATAAGGCAAAGTCCTAGTGCAGCAGTGATGTTTAAATAACCCACAAAGTACAAATCTGGTGGCGAGCAGGCGTGCACACGTACGTGAGCACCGGTGCACGCACACGCAGTAGGATGGGTTTAGCTTATATATATTCTTTGCGCATAACTAAGTGCCTGGGCACATTTCGCCTCTCCTGACACCCTGAGCCAAAAGCCATACTTCCAGGGATGCTTCCAGTTTGCTCCCTCTGGAGTTATACATTGTGACATCATCACGCACTAGAAGCATCCCCGGGAACATGGCTTTTGGCTTGGGTATTACAAATCTCAGTACTGGATAGATAGAAATACAGCTCTCATGTATGTAGAGAATTTATCTGTGTATTAAAGAGAAAAAAATAAACGTCAGCAGCTACAAATACTGTAGCTGCTGACTTTTAGGCTTCATACACACGGGCGTATTGAAAAAATGAGCTGTAACGTCGGGACCGATGCCAGGAAAAAATTGGCGTTAAAAAAGTTATTTCATCTGTATTTTGCATTGCTGTTAATGTGCGTTATTGAGCGTCAGTGCTAAGTCGTGTTTTGTTTAAAAAGACATCCCTTTGCTATTTTTGGACATTTTAAAACAGAAAACGCTGCCACTAAAAATGTTGGTTAACGTGGCTACGGCGCTAATGCGCACTATCAAGCATTATTGAGCGTTTTGCCGGCTCAACGCTCTAGTGTTACCGCTTCAGAACGCGCTGGTCGTGGGTTCTTCTTGCAGCTTACAAACTCTAATGCCAATTACAGCTCAGAAACATCAGTGTGTGTATGGGGCCATTGAATTACATGGATATGCATTTTTAAGCTGCAAAAAACGCAGCTGTAAAAGCGCCCATGTGTATGGGGCCTAAATATAAGGACACTTATCTGTCCATAGATCCCGCAATGTCAGCACCCCTAGCTGATTTGTTAATCTTTGGTTGCAGGTGTCGGCATCTGTAGCAAGGGAAACCGCAAGGCTGCACAGCCCGTTTCCTACTGCGCATGCGCGAGTCGCGTTGTGCTTTCTGAATGGTCCCACCATCTTCTGGGACTTTTGTGTGTCCCAGAAGGCAGCAGGGGGAAGGAGGAGGGGCCGGAAATGTTGTAGATTGCCTTGCATCTTACCCAGAATTGGGAGAGGGTACCTGTCAAAACCAGGTATCCACTCCCCCCCAAAAAGGGCCAAATGTGGCAGTGGAGGAGGGAAAGGGTGAAAACAAGCAGAGCTTTCCCTTTTGGATGGAGCTCCGCTTTAAGTTGTGGAGCTCATCTTCAAACCTTTGTGGTAATTCAGTAAAATAAACCATTGCTAATTGTATGGCATATTGTAGGCTGAAGGGGGATGCTTATGGTTTTGGGCATATTCATTTCTGCAGTTTTGCCAATGTTAAAGCTTTTCTGAAAAAAAAAAACAGGCAGCTACACCCCACACAGTGGTGAACAAATTCACCAAAGGGCCCATATGTGAACAGTTTTAGGCCCCTATTTAATTAATCACCAAGTACAAAAATGTATTCACTGTAGATACATAGATACAATAGATAGATAAAGAATTGCCCATTTCTCTTCTGGTCTAACTGGTGTCAGTGGGCAGAAAATGAGAGAAGCATTCTTCAAGTCTCAGTGTTGCTTAGGCAGGAAATGAAAAAGGTGCCCAGCACCAAGAGGAAATTACAAACCTGAAGAATGACTAGGGCATCATGAAGAGGGCCTCTCAGCTCTCCACCGCCCTAGAATAAACAGGGGTTGATTTACTAAAACTGGAGAACTCAGAATCTGGTGCAGCTGTGCATGGAAGCCAATCAGCTTCTGACTTCTAGTTCAATTAACCTTTTCACAAAAAACATGGAAAACATCTTGGTAACAGTGACCATAACATGATTTAATTTAATGTAAGCTGCAAGCAACAAACGGGAAAGATTAAAAACACTTCATTTTAAGAGAGCAAATTTTACAAGGATGAGGGCTGCTCTCCAGGACTTAGACCGGGAGGGAATATTGCCATCAATGAACACAGAACAGAAATGGGAATTTTTCAAAAAGACTGTATGTGAACTCACTGCAAAATAAATTCCCATCGGCAATAAGTTTAAAAGGCTAAAAATAAAACCTATGTGGCTCACGGCCAAAGTTAAAAAGTTATAAATGATAAGGAAAGAGCATTTAAAAAATATAAAAACGAGGGAACACTATCATCTTTTAAATGTTACAAAGAATATAACAGAATATGTAAAAAGGAAATTAAGGATGCAAAAAATTCAAAATGAATGACAGATTGCAAAATATAGTAGGACAAACCCCAAATAATTCTTATATTAAGCGTAAAAAGGTCAGGTCTGAGCATGTAGGCCCTTTACAAAATAATCTAGAGTGCGTCACTGGGGACAAAGAGAAGGCAAACTTATTAAATACATTCTTCAGCTCTGTGTATACAAAGGAGCATGGGTGAGCTAATGTCCATAATGGGGGTGGTAGTGACACAGCCCCAAATGATCCACAATGGCTCAAAAGTGAAATGGTCCAGAAGTATTTAGACAGAATAAAGGTAGATAAAGCACCTGGACCAGATGGCATCCATCCACGGATCCTAAAGGAATTGAGCTCTGTCATTTCAAAGCCATTGTATCTAATTTTTAGGGACTCCTTAATGACTGGAATAGTACCACTGGATTGGCATAGGGCCAATGTGGTGCCCATATTTTAAAAGGGATCAAAGTCTTTACCAAGTAACTATAGACCTGTTAGTTTAACTTCTGTAGCTGGGAAGATACTGGAGAGTTTAATAAAAGACCACATAGATGAGATCTTGTTGGAAAAAAATATTTTAAGCTACAGACAGCATGGATTCATGAAAGACAGACATTATCAAACAAACCGGATTTCTTTTTATGAGGAGGTAAGTAAAACCTTGGACAGAGGGGTGGCTGTAGATGTGGTATACTTGGATATTGCAAAAGCGTTTGACACCGTTCCCCACACACGGCTAATGTGTAAGGTAAAGTCTACAGGCTTGGAAAGATCAGTTTGTAAATGGATAGAAAACTGGTTAAAAGACCGAATTCAGAGAGTAGTGGTTAATGATTCTTACTCTGAATGGTCTAAGGTTATCAGTGGGGCACCCCAAGGTTCAGTGTCGGGACCCTTACTTTTCAATGTATTTATAAATGATATAGGGTCTGTGATTAAAAGTACCATTTCAGTGTTTGCAGATGACACCAAGCTATGCAGTGGAATAGCGTCCTTACAGGATGTCTCCAACTTACAAGCCAATCTCAATTCAATGTCTAATTGGGCGACTATGTCGCAAATGAGGTTTAATATTGATAAATGTAAAGTTATGCATTTGGGGGCTAAGAATATGCATGCATCGTACATACTAGGGGGGTACAACTGGGGAAATCCATAGTAGAGAAGCATCTGGGGGTTTTGGTAGATCATAAGCTTAATAATGGCAAGCGGTGCCAAGCTGCGGTTTCCAAAGCAAGCAAAATCCTTTCTTGTATGAAGAGAGGTATGGACTCCAGAGATAGAGACATCCTTTTGCCCCTGTACAAATCATTAGTAAGAGCTCATCTGGAATATGCAGTTCAGTTTTGGGCACCAGTTCTCAAAAAGGATATCAGGGAACTGGAGAAAATGCAGAGAAGGGCAACCAAACTAATAAGAGGCATGGAGGAGCTCATCTATGAGGAAAGATTAGAGGAACTGAATTTATTCTCTCTTGAGAAGAGAAGATTAAGGGGGGATATGATCAGCATGTACAAATACATAAGAGGCTATATAGTGAACTTGGCGTTGAGTTATTTACTTTAAGGTTATCACAAAGGACAAGTGGGCACTCTTTACGTCTAGAGGAAAAAAGATTTCATCTCCAAATATGGAAAGGCTTCTTAACAGTTAGAGCTGTGAAAATGTGGAATAGACTCCCTCCAGAGGTGGTTTTGGCCAGCACGGTAGATTGTTTAAAAAAAAAATACCTGGATTCTTTCCTTAATGTAAATAATATAAATGGGTACTAACATTTTAGGTAAAGTTGATCCAGGGTGAATCCGATTGCCTCTTGGGGGATCAGGAAGGAATTTTTCCCCCTCTATAGCAAATTGGATTATGCTTTCCTGGGGTTTTTTGCCTTCCCCCGGATCAACTGTGGGTGAAGGTTTGTATATGGGATTGTATGATTATATATCATTTTTATGTTTTTTTGTTTTTTTTTTGGTTGGACTGGATGGATTTGTGTCTTTTTCAACCTGACTAACTATGTAACTATGGAATCTGATTGGTTTCTATGCACCAGATTTTGCACGCTCCAGTTTTAGTAGATCCCCTCTACACTGTCCATGTCTATATAGCAGTATGACATGGACCCAGAACCTGCTGGCCATACAGCACGGCCTGCACAAATGGCATGTCTGCCCCTGAGCCCACATATTGGTGCTTTTATTCTTGATTACACTTTTAGGATAGAACATTCTGCATTATCCTAGTTACTATATAAAATAAATCCACCATGAAACAAAGGTACAGTATAAAATGGGGGGGGGCTCAGAATTTCTTACATAAAGCCTTATGTGGAGCTTTAAACAGTTGCTCAGGCATTTCAGCTGTCAGGTTACCTCTGTTTTACATACCTAATAATTTCTAATATCTGCTGTGCCCTTCAGAGCACCAATCCCTTGTTTAGAGAGGCATCAACCATGTGACCCTTATGACAGAATGATATTTCCCAGCATATTGGGCCATTCAGAGATCTGCAAGGTCTAACTAGCTTTTTTGCAACAGGGGGGCTACTGTGGGCTATGGCTATATATAAAGTATTCTCATATATTTTAATAGGCAATATCTTTACTGATGCAGAAGACAGATTACCCATTCATATATTCCTATATAAAGCCAGGTTCTAACAATGCATATATATTTTTTCTCTGCCAGCACTTGCCATAATGGGAAACTTATCTGCACAGTCCATGGGAATCAAAGTAAGTAAATGTATACAGTGCCTGTATTATCTGCATTAGTCATTTCTGATTTTCAAATATTGATTACCCCTGGCTGATAATAGCCTATTGGATCAGCTATACTTGTCTCTTCTTGAATTAATATCTAAGTATCTATATAAAAGTATAGCTTAAACAAAAAAAAAAAAACAATTGGCAAAACTTACAGTCAGCGGAATGTGTCCCTTGTGCTTATGCCTCTTCTTTTAAGTGAAATTATCCTTCACCCCTTACCTCCCACCCCAGCCACTTTAATTTCCTGGTGTGGCAGGGGTTATTACAACTAAGGGGCTGTCACAAGCTTGCATCAAAAGAGCCGACTATGCCCACCCTTACTGCCCAACTGCTCCATTTATCCCTTGATGAGAGCCTGCCGCAACCCCTTGTGCTGATTCATGTCCCTTGTGCTGATTTTTCTGTTTCTTATTCTAGCTATGCTTAGGCCTTAATAGATGTGAAATAGTTTTCTTCAAACTGATGATTTAACTACTCAAGCTCTAAGCTGTTCTATAGTAAATATGCTAAGCAAAGATAACTTTGGGTCTTTCAAACCATTCCATTAATACTACTCTAGAATTTTTCTCCTCCTTTATGTGTACTTTTACTCCTTACAGCTTGCCCTGCAGGAAAAGTCTACTACGACTGTAACAAAGAACATAAAGCTCTTTCAAAAACTCTCATGCAGAGAAGCTGCAAGACTCTTGGAGTGGAATATGTATGTTCATTGTGTTTATATTTCTTCAGAATCTTTCAAAAATCATAACTGTATGTTTCTCCATTTATCACAATTTAAAGATGTTATTCTACCTTTAAATAAATTGTTGAAATCCTCTTTAATTGGTAGGCAGTGTGATAATGTGGAGGTACCAGATTTAGATACATGCTGATCAGCTGTGTTCTCCCCAGCATTTGATGTTCTTTGGCAATGAAGAGAGGAAGCACAGCTTCTGCTTTTTTTCCAACCCATTGATATAGCTGAGTCCTGAAAAAGAATCCTGAGTACCTTCTTGCACTTTTTTCCTAGCAACTAATTATAAAGGTTTTCCTGTTTTTAAGTGGAAGAACCTTTCCATTTCTATAGTGTTGATTGTCTAAATATGTCTGTCTGGTAATCTAGTTTCAGACAGAGTGTTTGTCAGGATGCATCTGCCCCAATGGACTTTATGATGATGGATTTGGTGGCTGTGTTCCTGAAGAAAAGTGTCCTTGTTTCCATAATGAAGATATCTACCCACATGGGACCAACATCAAGGTGGACTGCAATACATGGTAATTGATAGATGTTCAAAATCTTAAAGTCTACACATTTCTTTAACCCCCTTTCTGGCCAGATGTGTTAGAAGCCTAAATGCCAATACCTAATTTTGCAATGGCAGGGTGTAATGGAGAACAATTCTATCACTAATTTGCCTACCTAAATCATTGTTATCATTGTTTTGTATAAGCATATATTACTTTCACATGGTACTCCGTTTAAATAAGCACCCTGCCTATGTTTTGTATTGAAGTGACTACCACCCCACACTGTATATAATGTCCCAATATACTGTATATGTATAAAACATTTCAGAATCCCCCAGTTCATTGTATTATGCTTCAGTACACAAAGTCTAACTCCTCTGTGATTCACGCTCCACCTCCAACACCACAAACCGCTTACCAGATTCAAAGACCCCAGAGTTAGAGGGCTCAAAGCATGCTTTTGTCTAGAATTATCCCCATACAGCCCATGCAGGATACCCAAAGATGCTAGCTGCAAACCTGAACTCAGAAATAGCGTTTTGTGGTGTTGGTGGTAGAGAGTGAATCCCGACTAAGTTACACTTCATGTATTGCAGCACGACACAACAGATTGCTGGCTTTTGAAACGTTTTATACATATACTGTATATCAGAGCATGATTGTGTGGTGGTAGCCACTTAACAAAAGTACTATAATAATTATTAGGATTTTTTTGTTGGACTATATATCAGAATCTTGTGTATGCAGCTATTGTCAATTTTATTGTTGTTATTTTTTGTTTAAGTCGTTGCATCACTAAGCATAGATTTTTCATTTTCACTGTTTGTATGGCTTGTATTATTACATGGCAAATGGGTAAAATGTAAAAAAATGTACTTTTCAATAACTTCAAGCTTATGTCAGCGTGGACGATGGACCTGCACTGATACCGTGTGTTATGGAACATGTACAATCTATGGAAGTGGTCATTATATAACATTTGATGACAAACTTTATGACTTTGATGGGGAATGTGAGTTTGTGGCTGCACAGGTAAGTCACCCAAACTGTTTACATTTGACACACACAATTACTTTATTTTGATCTATCGTATTTGCTGTTCTCCAGACATATGTTGTTTTTGTATGGGACTGAAAAGCCACTTTAGAAGCTTCTGTAAATTAATCTGTATGCATGTAATGTAAGATGAATGTGAAGAACACTGCTACTAATGCTGTCATTTAATGCTGGGAT
This sequence comes from Glandirana rugosa, assembly GCA_018402905.1. Lineage (NCBI taxonomy): Eukaryota > Metazoa > Chordata > Amphibia > Anura > Ranidae > Glandirana > Glandirana rugosa. The sequence goes on along the minus strand of BLSH010280915.1, from coordinate 368,954 downwards.
TTTTATTATTAGTGGTCATCTATTTAGTCCCACTGATTGTTATTAGATCACTTGTAGGTCTTAAAGAACTATAAGGCTCTATATGGGTAGCTTATATAACAGTTATATGAGGGTGATATGCCCCTTGTGACATACAATATATACCTTATCTAAGTTAGAAAAGACATAGTTACATAGATAGTAAGGTTGAATAAAGATAACAGTCCATCCAGTTCAACCTTTGTAGGTGTGCGTGTGTAGAAAAATAATTTCCCATATATAGTTTCCGCTAAGATGCCCATCCAAGAGTTTTTTAAAACTATCCATACTACCTGTAGACACCACCGATTGTGGAATGGAATTTCACATCCTTACCACCCTGACAGTGAAAAACCTCCTATGCAGCTTAAGGTTAAACCACTTTTTAGTACAAAGTATGTAGGGAAAGGACATATTCCAGCCATTCCCCCAAAGACACAGACCAAGAAGAAAATTAATAAAAAAATTGGAAAACAAAGAGAAAACTACTGAACATAACACATGCAGGTGAACAATTTACACATATGCATGCCCAGGACCAATAAACATATACAAAACCATAATAACCATCTTTACATTAGTTATTGCTCTATCCGGCAGGGGTTTTATGGTAAAGAGCCAGCGGGGTTGATTTACTAAAGGCAAATACACGGTGCGCTTTTCAAGGGTATTTAATCCATTCCTTTGTAAATAAAGGGACCCTCTGCTGACCTCCATCATCCAATCATGAGCAAACAGAAATGTAATTTTTTTTATTTTCCTTGCATGTGATTGGGTGTTCTTTGCAAAGTAAAGCTTCACCTTATTTACTAAGCTCTGGGAGCAACCACACTTGCAAAATGCACAGTTCATTTTTCTCTTGTAAATAATCCCCATTATGTTACTTGCCTGGCTACTATTTTAAACGAATGCCACTAGGTTTCTATGGATCATTGCAGCCAAAACATTGATAATAGGAAAGTATCTCATTTTCCTAAACTATTTGGTTTCCTGTTGGTCAACTGTTAAACAATGCACTCACCTATTGACTGTTACTTGATATTATAATAGCATTTGATATATTCTGCATTCCGCTGATTCAGGTAGTTCACAGAAAACAAACAAGTCAATATTAGGTATGTTTAGCTAATTTCCCATATGTGTGCCATGCTAGAATCATAAAAACATTTATTTCACATAATTCCAGGATTATTGTGGTCCTAACCAGTCTGAGGGGAGCTTCAGTATCATCACAGAAAATGTCCGATGTGGCACTACAGGAGTCACATGCTCAAAGTCTATCAAGGTCTTTCTAGGGGTATGTATATCTTGTGAAAAGCTTTAAAAAACAATCTTATATATATCCATGTCGCTGCAGAGAAGTTAATTAAGTTGTGTTCTTTAACAAACTTTTCAAATACAGCAACACCCATAGAGTTCAATTATATTTGTATATCTATAGCTGGAATATGGCTATGATTAAGCACCCGTTGGTGTGAAACGCGTCAGTGGGTCATTGTGGTTCACCTGTATGCTGTATTTTGATCAAGAATAAAGTCATTGCACAGGAGTGGGGCTATCCAGTCTGTTTTTTTCTGTTACAATGCACCTGCTTGCAGGCAGTCCCGCACCCACACTCTGGGGATAGAGGTTGAAGCAGCAGGGTCTTGAGTTACCTGGAGCAATGCTTATCTTTTCACTATAGCTGGAATGTGGTTCTAATATTCTTATGATGCACAAATTAAAATTTGTAATTATTGCTTATAGCTCTAATTAAAATGAAAAACTGTCTCTTTTTAAAGAGAACCAGTCAGGAATGCACCTTTGTAAGAATATGAATCTCCAATTTTTTTTATTAGTAAGACCTTATTGTATAGGGATTGCTGTGTGTGATGTTTATTCTCTTCCAGCCAGAGCTGAAATGTCAGCGTGGAAATGGGATGTACGGTTCCAATAGAAGCTGAACTGTCTCCTGCCTGAGCTCAGAATTCATAAATGACATACAGTTCAGACTACTGGGTCTGTCCTGGTTTGGCAATGCTGCAGACAAGTTAAGCACTATGGAAATTGTATATTAGTGTCCAGCCATGGGCAACTGGGGTATTGTGTAATCAGTGCTGTATCGTACATGTATAAAAGCCAATATGAAAAACAGCAAATACAAAAAATGCTCAATGAGTCCCGATATTTGTAGCAGCGCTTTCTTTCACATCCTATATAAGATGTGCATGAAGTAGTAACAGTTCATCAGGAAGCTTGGGGGTGCTAAATCTCTGGTTGTGTTTGATAAAAGCCAATATGCACTTTTATATTGTTTCATATGCATTGTCAGTAAGTTATGTAATATTATTTTCTATGACAAAACTTGTGTAAGGACCATATATTGCCTTTAAATTCCCATGGGAAAAATATTTATGTCTATTTTACAGGCTACTGGAAGAGGTTCAACTGTCCATTAATAAAGCCTTTAGTTATCTTTCATGTATTCTTGATAGTCTCTTTATTTCATAATTTTTTTTTAGTGTCTGTTATCAGCAGTGAGCTCTGGTGGGAGATAGGATAAAGGACAGCCTTACAACCTACCCCTTAAGCTGGGTACACACGGGCTGAAAATCTTCCAAAAATGGTTAGTTCAGCAGAAACCGGTCAACTTTTGGCCCATGTGTACAGTTCCCTGTCCAACAGCTGGGAGGAATGAAAAAAAACATGCTGGGTTGAGCGGAAGCAAGCTTTACGTGTGTACCCAGCATTGGGCTGACTTTTTTCTCTGACAGATAGAGAATATCAGTAACAATAAGAAATGATTGAGTGGTAAAGATACTCCATTAACAACAATTTGAGAGTGCTGAACTAAATTATTACAGATGCATGTTGGTTTACTGATTCTTTTTAAACACTCTCTCTGATCTTCTTCCAGTAGTATTTTGAAGCCCTACCTGCTTTTGATCTGGTGATAATAAAAATGCCCTATACTATAGACTAGTAGAATTGTGTATCATTTGTTTTGTTGGGAGGTCAGTGGGGAGCATATCCATTAGTGCAGAAAATCAGACACATGAAGGGATTTTTTAAGCTGCAAATGCAATAGCACATTTACCTTCCTGGAAGAAAATAAAAATGAAGTAATGTAACAATGGATATCTTCTCTAAATACTATATATTTGCTGGGTAGATTTTTTTTGCTTTTGTTTGTGCTATTTCATGTAAAAAGGCAGTATAATAAGACAAAATAAAGTCTAGAGTTTCATATACACATTTTTCTCAATTCAGAATGAGATACTGAAGTTAGCAGAGAAAACCATACAGAAGATGGAAGGACAAGGTGGGAAGCATTTGGATTATCTAACCCGTGAAGTTGGTATTTACCTCGTCATTGAATTAAGCAATGGTATCATCTTGATCTGGGACAGAAAAACCACCATGTTCATTAAAGTTTCACCTGCCTACAAAGTAAGAAAATTTATCCAACTTGGATCTGAGTATGAGTTGGTTTACCCAACATTGGCAGCAGTCTGTAGTGTGATAAGTGACATCAGAAACTATCAACTGCTATCCAGATGACTTCAACAATAGCTATTTTACTGGCATTGCATAAAGTATCTACCGTATCTTATGTTGCAGTAAAAACTAAGAACTAATTTGAGGTGAAGTTAACCAATCTAAATACTTCATGTTTAATGCCAGTACGTTGTTCAGTTTCATTCATTTTTAATAAAGTTTTAGGTTAAATGAACCATAGGAATCGGGTACAAAATCTAGCGATTTATAAGTGATTATTATCCAAAATCTAGTAAGCTTTTGACATACCCACTGTGTAGCATGTTAATATACATTACATCTTCTAAATCACTTAACAGAATAGATTCACTAAATGAGAAGGGACATGGGAAAGTATAAGCATTTGAGGGCTAAAATGCAAACTTTACCATAGTGTTGTCAGTGGAACATTTGGTTACTGAAGAATGTGTAGCTAATCTTCTTGGATTTTGGCAGAAGGTAAATTATTTTTTGATTTGATCACATTTTTGAGGGCAAACAATTTACAAAGAGGATTCCAAAGCTGACAAAGGAAAGTCGCATACATTGGTTTAAAGAGACTCTGTTGACAATTTAAAAACATGCAAATTTTAAATGCTTATTCCTTTCCATTTTTTTTTTTTATTCATGTGCAATGTGCCCTTGAACTTGCTAGAAAATTTGACTACTCCAGAAAGAGTCAATTCTTTAGCACAGCCCCTCCCTCCTTGCATGTCATAGCCCTCCTCTTTTGAGAGCGAATAATTAATCTCTGTGCTGGCCCAACTCATCCATCCCTCCTTTTATGTAGCTGTCAGGGGAGGAGTGAAGGGGAATACTATAGAGCATAGGCCTGCACATGGGGTGTGCCGAGTGTGCCTGGGCACACCCTAATCACCCCTCACCATATGGCTTTTCCTGCAGTGGAACCCAATTCCATCACGGTGCAGCAACAGCGTTGCTGGGTCCTGGATCCTAGTGGTTAGTGCACCAGGTCTGTGGCACAGTCCCCAGGCACACTAGAACACACGGCACCTGATAGAGGAACAGTGCCACGTAGCCCTCCACCACCACATCCTCCCACTGACATTGTCACTGGTGCCTGCCATTTCTGACATCCGGGCGGCTCCATCTATGGGAGGTCACACAGCCATCCTCAGCCCCACCTACTCCTCCCTGTGCTAGTACTGACAGAGGGGATCCTGTTCTGGGACTGACAGAGGGGTTCCTGTACTGGGACTGACAGACTGTAGCCCATGCTGGGACGGACAGAGGGGATCCTGTGCTAGGACTGACAGAGAAGGGATCCTGTGCTGGGACTGATAATGGAGATCCTGTCTTGGGACTGACAGATAATGCACCCTGCCACTCTGCAGAAAAGGTTCAAAAATGGATTGAGGAACACAACGATGAGTTCAAGGTGTTTAATGGTCTAAACATTTTCCAGATCTCATTCCAATTGAGCATCTGTGGGATGTGCTGGAAAAACAAGCCTAATCTATAGAGACCACCTCACAACTTATAGGACTTAAATGATCTGTGACTTGGTACTAGATACCAGAGCATACCTTTTGAGGTCCAGTTGTATCCATGCCTTAATGGATCAGGGTTGTTTTGGTGGTAAAAGGGTTTGTTTTGATGGTAAAAGGGCACCTACTCAGTATTAGGTGGGCGGTCATAAGGTAATGACTGATGCATGAACAGCTGTGTGCACATTATAAGATTATGAAATATTACAGTTCTAAAAATGGAATGCACTTGCAGTTTTAATGTATAACAATCCATGTGCTCTATACAATATCTCAGCTATACATTCTAACTTATTCATGGGGGTTTCTTCTAAATTACTATCTTATTTTTTCTCCAGGGCAAATTATGTGGCTTGTGCGGCAACTTTGATGACAATTCACAAAATGATTTTAAAACCAGCCACATGTTGCCAGTCACTGATGTGCTAGAGTTTGGGAACAGTTGGAAGTATGACCCCACCTGTCCAGAATACGCCGCAGTAATTAATCCTTGCAATCAGAACCCACACCGACGCTCCTGGTCTGAGAAACAATGCAGCCTCATTAAAGGCCAGGTGTTTCAAGCCTGCCACAGCAAGGTAAGGAGATAAGCAAAGAGTGGTCAGTTCTTACCTAGGGATTATCAAAGTGTAGGAGCATAATCTCATTAAACTCTTGGACTACCTGCCAAAAGTAATGGGAAATTAGATTGTTGTGTTTATATATAGGAAATAAGATGAATTGTTTAGTACTCATATCTTCTAAAAATGATGGTAAAAGTTAAATGATGTTTAAATGCACAAGATTGTAGTAGCAAATGTTGTTTGCAATTAAATGGGTTCTTCAAAAGAGATAACAGGTAACATCTGACAATCTAGAAAAACAGACCACATATTAAGCATCCAGGCTTGGGGATTCTTAAATAAATTGGCAGATCACAAAGTGTGTTATAACACAAAGTGCCTTGTCATATTTTGCTAATATAGCTTAAAGTGATAGTAAAGGCTCGTTTTTAAAAAAAAATAACAAACATGTCATACTTACCTCCTCTATGCATTTGGATTTGCACAGAGCAGTCTGAATCCTCCTCTTCTTGGGTCCCTCTTCTGCTCTCCTGGCCCCTTCCTCTGGTGAGTGCCCCCTCAGCCAGCAGCTTGCTACAAGGGGCACCCGAGCCAAGTTAGAGCTCCGTGTATACATTCAGACACGGAGCCTTGGCCCCGCCCCCTCTCTCCCCTGATTGGCTGGTTAAGACACTCGTGGACATCGTTGGAGAGAGAAGGGGTTCAGGTAAGTAATTAGGGGGGTGCTTGGGGGGGGGGGAGCTGCTACACACAGAAGGTTTTTAATCTTAATGCATAGAATGCATTAAGATAAAAAACCTTCTGCCTTTACAACTCCTTTAATCATAAATCAAGTTTTAAAGCTGTAAATTTAGGATCTAGCACCGGCACAAGAAGGAGTTTTATACCACCAGTTACTGGACGAATCAAACTTCATTGAAGGCAGAAAAGCTTCCACGTTAGCTTTTTGAATATCTAAACAAGTCAATACATTCATCTTTTACAAGGTGGATCCAAAACCTTTTTATGAGGCCTGTGTGAGTGACGCTTGCTCCTGTGACAGCGGTGGGGACTGTGATTGTTTCTGCACAGCGGTAGCTGCCTATGGCCAGGAATGCACCAAAGCTGGAATCTGTGTCTACTGGAGAACACCAGACATATGTCGTAAGTAGAGATTTACTAGAATCATTGAAACCTAGTTATTATTTGATCACAAAAATAGGTAACAAACAATGTATTGTATACAGTTTGAAGTAGTTGTTACAAATAAGTCTGAGAGCAATAATGATTTTTGAATTATATCTACTGTATATCTTTTACTTTTTAGGCAGTTTTTTTGCTGTACATGCCCCAGTTGGGAGTTTTCCTTCACTTCCCATCTTTAAACAACACTAAATGAACACTAAATGAAAATGTTGTTTAGGATGTTGTATGTAGCACCTGGGTTCTGGGGGAACGTTGTTTCATTTACACTATGTACTGCATCAGCTATATATGGTTGAAATGACAATAAAAGCTTCTTGACTTGATGACAGCAGACCTCACAAAAGCAAGGGAAATCTTAAAACAGACAGTTGTCATCTGAACCAGTGTCCGCATTGAAAGATTCCTTTCCATTCTTGCTCCAGTGACAACTCAAATTTTTTGACAATGGTGACTAGGACACGTACAGAGGGTTAATTTCCCTAGTGGGGATACAGACAGCAATACAATCTGACAAAGGTTCTACTCCTTCCCTTCTCTATCTAAAAATGAAAAAGGGCTTTAAGTACCCTCTAGGTATATGTTTACCTTCTGATAATATTCATATTGTAAGACAATGCAGTCAGATATTAACCTTAGCAAATATTATTCGTTGCCTGTCTAAAGCTGGGCATACATTATACACTTTTCTTATTCGATTTACTTTCAGCTATGTAGTGAAAGGGTCTGCCTGATACAATTTCAATACAAATTGAAAGCATTTATGTTTGACCTCATATTTTATGGTTTTGGTAAATCTAAAGGAAAATTGTGCAAGAAAATTGTATAATGTATGGCCAGCCTTATTCTTTTTGTTTGTGCGCACTCTTGAAGTATTTTTTGTTCCCAGTGGGAGATGCCAAGATGTTGCTTATTGCTGAATAGTGGTGTCTACTGATCCTTCTACCCGTGCAGGCATCTGTTGATTGTCCTACCAAAAGCACTTAGCAAGCCCGCACACAGTATTTTATAAACAGAGTTGTATCCACATCCGATTATGTTAACATGCTAAATCAAGACATTTCCCAATGGGCACACAAGGTACAAACATTAGGTCAATAGTAAATGATGAGTTATATTGGGTCTTGATGGAATATGCCTAAAAAGATGCTTACATGGAGTATTACTGATGTTTCTTCCTCTTAGTCTCAAACTCCAGTTATAAAGGGTGGGAGTTGTAACCTTTAAATAATTAGTCAACACATACAGAGACCTATCACTCCTAATTCTAATAAGAAAGACTTAAAACAGACCAAACAACATTACATGAACTGAATTGTAAGCCATCTATTACAGTATATTATGCAGATTTAGGTTTAAAGCTTATAGTTTATAGCTGTTATACATTCTACTAACAATCAGATCATTTACACAATTTTTAGAATCTGTAATTAGCAATTAGTATTTATTATCTCTGTATGTTTAAAGGGTATTTTAAAAAGTATTGGTTAAATGTTTCCCCACAGCCATATTTTGTGATTACTATAACCCTAAAGATGAATGTGAGTGGCATTATCACCCTTGCGGCAACCACAACATAGAGACGTGTCGCTCCATTAACAACGTCTACACTAATGTTACCATCACTTACCTGGAAGGTGAGTATTCCAGAATTATCTCATGCCATAGTATTATTATTGTGCTGTCTAATGTATTCCATAAAGGATTAATGATATGTCCACCCAAAACTAATATTTAGGTTTTGGCATATGCTGGAGAATTAAATCACATGACAATTTATTATATCTCTTGAGATTTGAATCCAGGTTTTGCGAGATCTCTGTGCTTGAACTACAGGGTCTGCATATCTGATGAGGTCATTATAAGGAGTTTCCACTCTCTGCTCTCCACTCTACTAATAAAATAATTTAGGACTTTGCAATAGGCAGTATTACATACTTAAAACTTAGGACTAATCTATATTTTTGCTTTCCTGTATTTTTCACTAATTCTTTATTTCTGGTTTTAAGGCTGTTACCCATCCTGCCCTCCGGAGAAGCCTATTTTTGATGAAGAGAACAAGATATGTGTGACAAAGGAGAATTGTGGCTGCTATGTTAATAATACTCACTATGAGATTGGCAAGGAAGTGCCTGTTTACCGGGATTGTTATAAATGGTAAGAAGTTGCAACTGCAAATATTCACCATCATGTTGGGATAAGGCTGTTGGTATACAAAATGTGGTAGAGGTTGTCAAGTTAGAGATGGTCCACCATGGAGCCAGAAGGCTAACAACTAGCACTTTGTTCAGCAGTACCAGGAAGACTAATAAATGCTACAAGCTGATTAAGCATGATCAAATAATCTGATTGGCAAATATAATTTACCTATTAGAAATTAATGTAGACATATACAAAGATGTACACTTGTACATGTACAGAGGAAGTATACATGCAAACCAATGTCTTTGATGTCCCATGGTTTGCTCACTGAAGCATTAGGGTTAGGACCTAAAATATTATAAATTAACATAATTATTCTAGTGTTTTACTTCAGTTGGCTGGTGGTTAATTTTTAAGCTTTGTAAATAATCAATTTTTAGAGAAACATTATTATGACAAGTTAAAAACCACATATTAGTATGCCAAATTAAAAGTGTAAATCCACTGTAACTAGATTTTAAGTAGTTAAAAAGATCTGGGCTTGAATATAAAATAGATTTACCAGAACTCCCTTCATTGCACAACCAGCAGAATGCTCCCTTTGCCCTTGCACTCCTGTAAGGATGGGATTATGCACAAAAAATAGCGTGGCCATTTAAAGCAAAGCTGATTCACAGCCATACAACATATGTCTCTGGAGCCTGCCCCTTGGTAGAGCAGACAGAGTGAAGGAAGATGAAAGCATTGCACTGGACATGCAGGCCTGCACAGTGCCAGCACTGGTAGCATGGACTTATGTAAGCACTGCAGTAAGCCTATCTTACTTTTAAACCAAGCCATGTTTAAATGGTAAAATTATTCATTTTAATCAACCTACATTGTCATTGTACTTATAAAAGAAAGAAATACATGATGAATGCAATTTTTGTAGTATGATGCATCAAATATATTGTTTGTGGTCATACATACCCAAGTGCTGGTGACTTTGATTTTATAATACTTATGTGATAAGCGAACAATAGATCTATAACTGATAATCTACTAATGCTTTCAGCTTGTTGCTTTGCTAACCTTTGCAAGCCTTGCAATGGTAAATATTCAGAATGAACAATTTTTTTCAACTTTGGAGTTCACTCACATTATTATTTATCCCTGAGATCATCATCTGGCTGTGTTAATGCACATATGTGGTATACAAAAGCAGGGGAGCATCATTTAGCTGGAAAAGCAGAGCAAACATTACTCACATAAAGTATGCTGCTGGCGTGAGCTGGAATAATAAGTCTCTTTATACATTATCTGCCTAAAAAGACACCTGTTATGGGAGAAATGCGGATGCCGTCATTGCTGACCTTTTTCAGAAAATGTTACCTGCCTGGCTATATCTTAAAAGTATGGACTTTTTGTTTTTCATTTCAAAATCATACTTACCTAGGTGGATTCAGTATCGATCTGATGCTGCATCTTTCCCCCACCAGCTCTAACACTGCAGATCGCTTGGTTCTCACAGCTCTTTGAGTGGAAAGCTGGTGATTGTCAGTTGCTGGCTCTCTGATCTGCCCCCCCCTCTCACTGGAGCACTGGGCTGTGGAAGGGGCGGGAGCGGCCGGCTCAGGCTCTCAGCGGCTCGCTGAGAGGCTGACCTGGCTGCCAGTCCAGGCATGTGGGCAGATCCTGACTCTATTGTCGTGGTCTTGCTCAAGTCTGGACCAACTCTTTGACGTCAGCCACAATGGGTCACAGGACCCAGGTGCTAAACAAACTGCACTCCTGTGATCCACAGGAGAAGTACAGCCAAATGAGCTTGTACTTCTCCTTTAGACTGGGTTCACACTGCATTCACATGGGGATTACAGCAGGGGCCCTCCGTTTAAGGGAGAAATCAGGCCCAAATTTTTGCCTGAATTTGGACCTGAAACAGAGCCAAAGACACACAGGACTCCTGTGCAATTTGCTCTGCAGCCGCCCCAGAGATGTGTGAACCGTCTCCATAGAGAGCTGGTCACAATTGCCTATCATGCGAATTCAATGCGGGGAAATCCTCATCCAACTCGCATTAGTGTGAAAGCAGCATAAGTCATTTCCCTGGAACAAACATCCAGATCAGGAAAATCAGAGTGAAAACACCTGATCTATCTACTTGTTCTGAGTCCATGAATAAGGTATCAATGAAGCCATTAGAGTAGCATGACAGTCAGACTACTAGCATTCGCAGGTGAGGTCAAACATGTTATCCTACATGTCTCATTACAGGTGTCCTTTAAAGTTAAGCCCAGGTAGAGGTGTATAATCTGACTGTCAGTTATACTACAAAACATCATTTTCTTATCTTTTTTTAGTGTATGCCAATCAGGAAAAATCGACTGCACTGTAACAGGTAATTTTTGTATCAATTTGTTTTTGACAAAGTATAGTACACATGTAATGTTATATTGTAGTATTTGAATCTAATGCAGCAAATACACTTTACATCTTTATCAGAGATGTTGGTTGGAGGAGTAGATAAGGGAATCTAATAAAAAAAAAAAAAATAAAGCGAATCTAGAGCAGCCTTTTTAAACTTCAGGGGTGCCTTGGCAAAATGCCTAAAAATTGCCCAAAAATTGTATACAAGCCAGCGGGTGGCTTGAGCCTCCCTTTAAGTTACATAAAGCTACAGGTTTGTCATTGTGCACCATGACAATCTTCTAGCCGCCAGCATCCTGACAGCCAGTGACATCATCAGTTGATAAAGAGGATGTCGGGTGCCTGCACAACATCCTTGTTTGCCCCTCCCCTGCCCCTCTCCATCAGCACTGAGTACACATTCAGGGCTGCTGTGAGAAATCATGGAGCCCCATACAGCCTACCTGTCAGGGCCCCCTCTCACTCCATACAGCCTACCTGTCAGGGCCCCCTCTCACCCCATACAGTCTACCTGTCAGGGCACCCTCTCACCCCATACAGCCTACCTGTCAGGGCCCCCTCTCACCCCATACAGCCTACCTGCCAGGGCCCCTTCCCACCCCGAAAATATCAAATGTGGCTGGAGCCGACTGGAGCCATGTGCAGGCATCCTATGTTATGCTATGGGAACACAGCTGCAGGTCCTAATTTTACAGGGATGTGGGTGCAGCTGTATGGCTCTGAACACTTGCCAAATTAGAATCAGTGGCTGTGCATTTACAGCCACTGCGTCCCCTTAGAGAGTAACAGATGGCTCAAACCGCATGAACAATTCACTCATTCACATGGCTAGAAAAATGTCCGTCCACAGTACCTCATGACTTTGATGTAGAGATAGCTGCCATAACCCTGGTATTACTTTTGTACTGCGGGCGATTCTGCAACTCATAAAAGTGGCAGATATGCCACTGAATTGCTTTTATAGGCGGCAGGACCTGTCGGTTAGCCCGGAACTAATCCGATCTGTGGCTGGGCAGGAAGGAGGGTGAGGGCAAGATAGCCCCCACTTGGCTCTATTCCTTTGAAGGACAGAAGCAACGTCCAACATCACTTCTGCCTTCTGGCCTTAAAGAGATGATTTTTTTTTCATCTCTTAAAGGTGAATATGGGATCTGAGCTCTTTTTGACCCCAGATCTCTTAATAAAGAGCCTCTGTCATGCTTATTTCTATTACAAGGTATGCGTACATTCCTTGGAAAAAGGAATAAAAGTGATCAATTTTTATTTAAAGGGACAGTGTAAAAATAAAAATAAAAAGTAAAATAAATAAGGAAAAAAAAAAAAAATTAAAGCACCCCGTCCCTCTGTGCTCACATGCAGAAGCAAATGCATACGTAAGTCGCTCCCACATATGTAAATGGTGTTCATCCACTCATGTGAGGTATTGCCGCGATTGTTAGAGCGAGAGCAATAATACTAGCACTATAGCTCCTCTGTAACTCTAAACAGGTAACCTGTATTTTTTTTTTTTAAATTGCAGACTATGGAGATTTTTAAGTGCCATAGTTTGTCGCTATTCGCGTGCAAAATTTTAAAGCATGACATGCTAGGTATCTATTTACTCAGTGTAACATCATCCTTCACATATAAAAATAAATTGGACTAACTTTACTGTTTCATTTTTTTTTAATTCACATAAGTGTATTTTTTCACAAAAAATTGTGTTTATAAGATCGCTGCACAAGTACGGTGTGACATAAAATATTGCAATGATCACCATTTTATTCTCCAGGGTCTCTGCTAAAAACATATATATAATGTTTGGGGGTTCTAAATAATTTTCTATCAAAGAATACTAAAATTTAAACTTGTAAGCAAAAAGTTCCAGAAAACTGGTCTTAAACCCACCCTACCCCACGCTCCTCATCCTGAAACAATCCCCCTGTATGCTGGAAGCAGCTGCCGGCAGGAGAGGAGAAGAGAAAAGCCAGGGATAGGGGTGCAGATCCTAGAACCAACCTCCCTGCAGTGCAGCTGGAGGGAGTAAGAGGTGCAGGAGCTGGCAGCCCTGCACAGGGAGGAACAAGTGGATTGATGTCTGCAAAAAGGCAGTACAGCCAGGCTTCCTGCCATGCCCATGCCCAGGCCCCCCTTTTGAACTGATGGGGCCCAAGCCTGGTAGGGGGGGGGGGGGGGGCTGTACTGTCTTATCAGCGGCCCTGTTCAGCTGAGTGAGGGAGAGAAAATGAGGGAGAAGAAAAATGCTGAAATACTAGTCAGTTCCAGTGTGGAAAGGTGTATTTGCTTTGGAAGAATGAATCACCTCTAATTTTCATCATTTTAAAGGGTGTTTTGCCTGAAAAGAGGTTGGGAAATGCTGATATAGAGTATAATGATTTAAAGTCACTTTTTATTTTACAAATTAACAAATTATAGAGTCCATCTATTGCATCTTATTTGCAGATGATGCTATGCTTTCTAATGCGAAAGACAATGGGTCTTTCTTACCTTTTTATTATCCTTTTCTGAGAATACCTAGTAGAATGTATTAGTTAAAGACAGGTGTAGGGTGTCCCTTCTCAGCTTTGAATGCATTGTGAACGGAGCTGAACAGCAGGAGATTCATTTGCGGGTTGTTCATGGCATATTAATACAATCGATCAGCAAAAGCATAAAGAACTTCATGGAGTGCCCATCTGCTGTCTGAAGTTGGCAAATTTGAAATATCCAAATTTAATATTTCACATTTTCTGATGAAAATGAAATTCTGATGTATTTTTCTTAGTCCTGAACATACTAAAAAAAATATCAACACGGGTTCCAATTCCCCTAGAAGAAGCAATGTTATTATTTTAATGGTAAGGAAAACCAAGAAACCTCTGTTCATGATGAAAGGTTTTGAAAGTTTAGAAGAAAAAAAGTTACAATGTACAAATAGGAATTAGAAGGTAGAGAAATTTTTACGGCCATGGAGATCCTCAAAATGTTGAGTGTTAAGAAGTTAAGAGTCTTCATGTCCAATCTTGGACATTTGCCATGTATGATCTCCTTAAACATCTTACATGTTAACTCATTAAGAATTTGCCCAAACTACACACCAACAATTAGAAGACACATTACTTTTTGTGATGGAACGCCTTATCAATGACCCCTAACCTAAAATGCGTCACTGTACCATACCAGGAGACTAACTGTCTGCACAAGACCTTCCAAGGACATTGTACTAACACATCTTCTACAAAGTCATTGAAGCAAATGGACCAGTTATTATACTAGCATTAGCATATAAACATTTTATATTGTCATATAACCATTAGTAAAACCTATAATAAATATTTTTCTTTATAATTACTCAAGCCTGTCAAGAACAAAGATGAATGCAGGTTTTTTTATGGCCTAATAAAGATTACCAAACATTTAAGGGTCATGTTAAAGCAGTTTAAATTGTAACCAAACAGTCTTTAAAACTTTCATCACATTTCCGTACAGATTATAATAATACTACATCAATGGATAATGGACTCTGCAAAGTGACAACATGTGAGAATGGAAATAAAACAATTCATCTTGAAGTATGTGCTAGTACAACACCCAGGACCACATCTACCACTCCTGTCACCTCTGTTCCTGTAACTCTCACAACAGGTAAGGGCCCTGCAACCTGCTTATTTTTCATGTTCTTATAAACCTCCACAGTAAGCCATCAATAAAATCCACCCAAAACTCCAGCCATGTTAAATCCAGAAGGTAAACTGAACATATGCTAATCTGAGTTGTATGATCTACTGTAACCATATTTCACACAGATCATAACATGTGAAGCCTGAGCTGTGTAACCTTGGCTCTTGGCTTGTTGACTTTCCAAAAAGATTAGAATTTACATGACATACTTGTGATTGGTGGCTGTGAAATAGTTTTTCGGCAAGAAACTTTTTTTTGATTATATAATTGTCACATCTAAAAAACGAAAAAAAAAATGGATGCAAAAATGGATGTAGACTGATGTAAACTGAACTGAACTGAAGACATGTGCATATTGATGTTAAAGCGGAGCTATGCTGACCTCAGCTCCACGCCCGGCCGCTGACATCTTTGCGTGGCCAGCTTCCGGGTCTCGATTGCTGGCCGCTGTCATTGGGGATGATGTCATTACCGAATTTGAACATAGAACTGCGCATGTAACAACTTTCTTATTTTCATTCATTTTGTTCATTTATAGCATGTTTGAAATATGAATTTGGTCAGATAATTATATATCTTTCCTTTTTAATTTTCAGTGGTTACAACACCTCTGACCACAACAACTCCGTACTCTTCAACAAGTAAGTTGTTATTTACCTAAAAAGCATGATTAGTAAATGGTAACAACAGCCAAATAAAATTGCATAAATTATAATTTTATGAATCCTGAAGAGAATACCCTTCACAAATCTGAACATGAGGCACTAAGCATATGGAGAAAACATATACTGTATAATCCATTCATTTTGACATATAATTTTCATAAACGAACATGCTAAATTGGTCGATACATGCAAAGAGATGGGCCCCTGAAGTTATGTGCAGTTCTCTCCCTGTAAAAGGATAGTTGGGTCCACAACCTCCTGCTTCCCAAGCTCCTCTATAAGCATGCCATTGATAGGCCTCAAATATACTGTATTTCCTAGCTTGCACTTATAGCTGCAAGCATCCTTCATGTGCACACTTTTGTGGCACCTTAATATTCTGAAAATGTAATTTGTTTTTTTACAGCTTGCGTCTTTGAAAAAGTATGCCAATGGAGTCAATGGTTTGATATCAGCAAGCCAGGGGATGGCTTGGACAGTGGTGACTATGAAACCTATGATGAAATAAGAAAACATTATAAACTCTGCAGTGTGCCTGAGCAAATTCAGTGCAGAGCAGTTAATGCCCCTGATGTCTCCCTGAAGGATTTGAAGCAGACTGTTCACTGCAATATATCTAATGGTCTTATCTGCCAGAACAGTGAGCAAAAGCCAGATGACAGCCTTTGGCAGAAGTGCTACAACTATGAAATCCGAGTGGATTGCTGTGACTATGAATGTGTCAAAACCACGGCTCCTACTACTACAAAGCCTACTACAACTCCAGCTACAACTGTTACTACAGTAACTTCAACCATCACAACTCCTGCTACACCTATAGCTACAACTCCAGTCATCACCTCTCATACTGTTACAACTCCTAATACCCCAACTTCCGCAATTACAACTCCTGTTACACCTACAACTTCAGTCACCACCGCTCATACTCTTACAACTCCTACCACCACACCTTCAACCATCACAACTCCTGCTACACATACAACTAAGCCTCCAGTCACCACCCCTCATACTGTTACAACTCCTACTACCACAACATCAGCCATCACAACTCCTGCTACACCTACAACTTCAGTCATCACCCCTCATACCCTTACAACTCCTACTACCACCGCAACTTCAACCATCACAACTCCTGCCACACCTACAATTACAACTCCAGTCACCACCCTTCATACTGTTACATCCCCTACTACCACACCTTCAACCATCACAACTCCTGCTACACATACAACTAAACCTCCAGTCACCACCCCTCATACTGATACTTCAACTTCCACAGCTACATCAACTACTTCTGCATCAACTCATAGCTCCGCAATTCCTGCTACCACACCTACTGCTACCACAATTTCTACTACCATTTCTTCTACTGCCACAACTCAAATAAACACAACTCCTTCTCCTATAACTTCTCCCACTACAAGTCATACCACAACACCGGTCACTGCAGGTTCTGCCACTACACATTCTATAAGCACATCTCCACACACCTCAGTTTCTATTACTTCTCCTTCTTCATCCTCTCCTACAACAGCAACTCCAAAGACTACAACTCCAACAATGGCTGTCAGTACATCTACCACTAAAACTACTACAACTATTTCTTCTACACCTCATACACCCACTGCTCCAATTGCTACATCTTCATCTGCCTCAACTGAAACAAAAACTACAGGTAAGAGAATGTTGGGTTTCAAAAAATATCACCCATAGATTATCTACATTTACAGTATCTTACAAAAGTGAGTACACCTCTCACATTTTTGTAAATATTTTATTATACCTTTTTATGTGACAACACTGAAGAAATTACACTTTACTACAATGTAAAGTAGTGAGTGTACAGCTTGTATAACAGTGTAAATTTGCTGCCCCCTCAAAATAACTCAACACACAGCCATTAATGTCTAAACCGCTGGCAACAAAATTGAGTACACCCCTAAGTGAGTACACCCCTCTTCCACTCCTCCAAGATGACATCATGGAACTGGTGGATGTTAGAGACCTTGCGCTCCTCCACCTTTCCGTTAGAGGATGCCCCACAGATGCTCAATAGGGTTTAAGTCTGGAGACATGCTTGGCAAGTCCATCACCTTTACCTTCAGCTTCTTTAGCAAGGCAGTGGTCACCTTGGAGGTGTGTTTGGGGTCGTTATCATGTTGGAATACTGCCCTGCGACCCAGTCTCCTCATGCTCTGCTTTAGTATGTCACAGTACACATTGGCATTCATGGTTCCCTCAATGAACTGTAGCACCCCAGTGCCGGCACCATGCAGCCCCAGACCATGACACTCCCACCACCATGCTTGACTATAGGCAAGACACGCTTTTCTTTGTACTCCTCACCTGGTTGCCGCCACACACATTTGACACCATCTGAACCAAATAAGTTTATCTTGGTCTCATCAGACCACAGGACATGGTTCCAGTAATCCATGTCCTTAGTCTGCTTGTCTTCAGCAAACTGTTTGCGGGCATTCTTGTGCTTCAGCTTTAGAAGAGGCTTCCTTCTGGGGCAAAAGCCATGCAGACCAATTTGATGCAGTGTGCGGCGTATGGTCTGAGCACTGACAGGCTGACCCCCCACTCCTTCAATCTCTGCAGCAAAGCTGGCAGCACTCATACGTCATACTATTTCCCAAAGACAACCTCTGGATATGACACTGAGCATGTGCACTTGACTTCTTTGGTTTACCATGGCGAGGCCTTTTCTGAGTGGAACCTGTCCAGCTAAACCGCTGTATGGTCTTGGCCACCATGCTGCAGCTCAGTTACAGAGTCTTGGCATTCTTCTTATAGCCTAGGCCATCTTTATGTAGAGCAACAATTCTTTTTTTCAGATCATCAGAGAGTTGTTTGCCATGAGGTGTCATGTTGAACTTCCAATGACAAGTATGAAAGAGTGAGAGCAATAACACCAAATTTACCATACCTGTTCCCCATTCATACCTGAGACTTTGTAACACTAACGAGTCACGTGACACCGGGGAGGGAAAATGGCTAATTGGGCCCAATTTGGACATTTTCACTTAGATGCCGGTGGTTTAGACATTAATGGCTGTGTGTTGAGTAATTTTGAGGGGACAGCTAATTTACACTGTTATATAAGCTGTACACTCACTACTTTGCATTGTAGCAAAGCATAATTTCTTCAGTGTTGTCACATGAAAAGATATAATAAAATATTTACAAAAATGTGAGGAGTGTATAGTATTGGGTATAAGAACTGGATGTAGGACCTTAAGGCACATGCCTTAGAAAATTGAATGCAGTCATAAACCTTAGTTTAACTCCACCTATTCTCTGATTTAGGAATGAAAAAAATCCTTTCTATTATATCTACTCAGCTTCAGGCTCACTCCAGGTTCTACTGCCAGGCCTGAACAGTGATGTTGGGCAAGATCTGTGTTCGGGGAGTAGTATTGATTTGCTGCTTAGGCAAGGATCTCTTAGGATCACTGCTAGCACACAGATCCCCTTGCTGGTAGCAGAGGGAAAACATGAAAGGAACCCGTAATTGAGAAAAGCTAAGTATTCCAGGGGGTAGAGATAAGGAAAGCTTGATTAAGAACATATCGGAATAACCTTAAAATGAAAATGAAGAACTCCACTGATACTCAAAGCAGTCAAACAATAATCTTAATCAAAAACTGCTTTTTTATGGAATTTTTGGTTACATATAAACATCTTCTTTACATTGCATTGCAGAAGTTACCAGCACACCAGAAGTATCAACAACAAGAAAGATAACTACTATAGAAGAATCAACTACAAGTAAGTATTTTGCAAAAAAGAGACAACCTAGTGAGACCTAGTCATTTTTTAAGTGCATTGCATGAACTATGCTTCTCAGAATGTAACAGAAGATACCCAAGTTCAGCAAGCATTAAGCTAAGTACACTCATTTACATATAATGAATGGTAAAAATCCATTACATGCAAATGAAAAAAAAAACAAAATGTTGAAATATCCTGTTATAATAATTATGTGTTTTATGTCAAAGGGTCATGAACATATTAGAAGTTGCCAGCCCTTTGCACTAGTATATTTGGCCATTCCCCAATGCTGATGATATGATCCAATCAATGTTGAAAATGTGCTTTTGGGAATTATGTGGTTGAAAAGAGATATAATTCAGTAAACAAGAACGTTACTTAACATGCTATTACCAAGACACAAAGAAGCTTTTCAGCATTGTATCACCTTGTATTCAAGGTAATTTTAAGTGTTTGCAAAAACAATCATTAGAGGGCAGATTATGTATTATGTGATATAAATTCATACCTTTTTCTTCTGTAATACCTACGGGCAAAGCTGTGGTTCTAGATTTGGGAGCTGGCTGGATGGCTGGTTAGAGCTGTGCAGAGAGTAAAGTATTTTTTCAGATAAGCTCCACAGCTAAAACAACAACACAACTAAACTGCTTGAATTAGAATTAGAATAAGGCCGCTTGTTATGGGGGGGCACTTGGCGGAGGAGAGAAGCCAGGAGCGCCGATGAGGGATCAGGGCTGCTGTGTGCAAAACCATTGCACTGAGAGGCTACTTATAACATTTTTGTTATTTTAAAGGGAAACAAAAAAACCCCCAAAAAAACGAGACTTTGCAATCACTTTAAATCTTTTTTATGCTTTTTAGTCTTGTGTGTACAGTACAAAAAACAAAGGGTTGCAGATCTGCCCTTCAGTCCCGGGTAACTTGGTAACTTCTGGTTGGGATGATGTCCAGCATCACCCAGCCCCTTCCTCAGTGGCTGTCAAGGGCACACCCGCTCTAATCTAGGATGTTGTTATAATGACCACAGTGATGTGCCAGGTGGGCATCAAAAGAAGCAATCCGCACAATCTGCATGCTAATGCACCCTTCCCCAATAATACGTACCTACTCCCCTTGAGTGCTCCTTGGACCTTGATGCTGCATAGAAGATAATAGAATACTGAACTCTGTTATCATCACCGAATCAGCCACTGACAATCCTGCCCACATGCCCCCTACAGCCTTCCCATAATATTTCCCCATTTCCAGATGGGAGGCAGTAATTTAAGAAAGCAAAGTATTATGGTGGGTTGAGATGAGGAAAGTTTGATTAAGAAAATACCCAAATAACCTTTAAAATAAAAGGCTATACTGACGATTAAAAAGACGAAAGCTTGTTTAGAAATTATAAAAAAAATGGACATGAAAAATTAAAAATATACTAATACTTAATAAATTGAAACTGCATTTGCATGCAATATTTAGTTACAAATAAACATTTAATTAACTTTACATTGCAGAAGTTACCAGCACACCAGCAACATCAACTACAGGAAAGACAACTACTATAGAAGAATCAACTACAAGTAAGTGTTTTGCAAACCTATCAAAACTACATGCCCTGGTTAATTGCTAATTGATGCTTTTGTGACACCATGAATATATTTTGTCATTATTACCATTTTCACTTCACTCTTTCTTCTGGTAACTTATTTTCAACAATACCACTCTTTTGTTAAGGTTAATGATGGGTTTTAAGTGCATTTGTATGGTTTAAGCTTCTCTGCAGTACCCTGCAGCTGAGCCAAAAGGCAAAAATTATAAAAATTAGTCTAGGTACACTCATTTACATATAATGAAAGTACAGCTAATGAAATGGAAATATTATGTGTTAAAGAATTGTGACTTGTACATTGTTTTAGTCAATGGGTTGTAAAAATATTAAAAATCACCAACCAGTTGCACATTTATCTTTTCCTCATGCTAGTAATATGATCCAATCCTTGCCGGAAGGGTGGTTTTGGGAATAGTGTAGTTGGAAAAAATTATAATTCAGTAAACAAGAAAGCATTTTAACATTTTATTGCAAAGACACAAAGACGGTGTTCAACAATGTATCAGCTTTTGTTCAAAACAACCTCCATTTTAAGGTCTTGTTCACATGGCAGCAAGGGGGTGGTTTTACATAAATAAATAACAACTGATAATTGTAAGCACCCTGTCAGTGGTAAATGGATTTTCTCAACCCTCTAACTAGTACATCCACTGAAGACATACTGGCCAGATTACAAGATGCAATTAAAGGAAAGAAAGCCTAGAAATGAAAACTACTGCAGCCACTACATCTAAGAACTGGCTATCTGCATATAATAAATATTTGCTTTTGGGTATAAGACCACTTCAAGATGACCATATGTAACTGTAAGAGTTCCTCTATCTAGGCAGATGGACAGATCAGCAGGGCCTGTTGTTTTATTCCAACAGCCAGCACGGTTGGCTGACAGAATATGGGTCAATCAGATGCATCCATTGTTCATCCAACAATTTTCCACCAGGCTCCTTCAATTTTTCAATTGAAGGATGGAGCCACCAAGGCCATCCATGACGCAAAACTAGAATTCATTATGATAGTTTTGGGATGATCGTTTTTGGGGTCTTGGGAATAGACTGTGATAGCTGTGTTTGACTGTGAAGACTGCCCACTCATATTTTAGTAAGAGACTGCTTTGGGTCAAATCTCTGTTGCTGTTGACTAAAGGTTGGATACAGTAAATCATTACATTACATTTAGAGTTGAGCGAACCTCTGGAAGTTCGGGTTCTGCTGGTCCGTCCGAACTTCGGGACAAAGTCTGGGTCCGGACGGAACCCGAACGATCGCACGGACAACGAACCCCATCAGGGGTAAAAAAACATCCCGTGAACGGGATGGGAATGGGGGTAAAATGAAGGAAAACGTCGGGAGATCCCGAAAGGTCCTGAAACAATGTCGGTAAAAACACGTATTTTCAAGCCCAGGGGTAACTAAAGTTACCCCAAGCAACAGGCACGCTAGCAAGCCCAAGGCAGGCCTGGGTCTGAAACAGGGCTTCAAGCCTGCCTGGTCGTCTTGGGCTTGAAGGTCTCCAAGCGAGTTGAGATTTACATTACATTACTAAATGACATAGGTTGGAAATCAGTTGTCGTTGTCTCTAAACTGGGTTTCGTCAGAG
>BLSH010280915.1:315755-336561 GCA_018402905.1 Glandirana rugosa | reverse complement strand
CAGACAGCAGTAGTAAAGTAATCTATCTCAGGATGCAGGATCAGGTCTTAAAATGGCTAAAATCTGTCCCTCACGCCGTCAGCTACCTTTCCCTATACTAACCCAAGGAGCATGTGACTGCAGCACTGTGACTCCAGCTTATAAAGAGGCTGGGTCACATGATGCACTGGCCAATCACAGCCATGCCATTAGTAGGCATGGCTGTGATGGCTTCTAAGGGCAAACCAGTGAAACGCTTGTTGATTGGCTGCCCTGCAGCTTCTCAACACGTGGAATAAAATAGCAGAACCCCGGACCGAACCCGAACGATTTTTGAAATGTCCGGGTCCGGGTCCGTGCCACGGACACCCGAAAGTTCGGTACGGACCCGAACGTTACAGTCCGGGTTCGCTCAACACTAGTCAACACACTTCTAATTTAGAAAACAAGCATAATGGGGTAATAAAGGCTGAAGTAAAATAGTCATAAACAATATGGTTGTGGTTGGTGGCGGGGGAGAGGAGAATGTAGGAAAGTAGATGTCCTTTTGTGGTCATAATGGTGGTAAAGTCAAGTAATTCACAAATTAGAGAGCTATATATGTGAAAGGTGCACAAAATATCCATTCAGGAGAATGGAGGGCTCATCTGTATTCTGCAGTTAATAATGAACTGTTCTGACAAAAATGTTTATTACATTCTGTTTAGTCAGGTAAATATGAAAGACTGCTTATAAATATTCCATATTTGCCTCTTGCATTATGCAGGTGCCTTCTTGACTCTGGTACTGCCAGATTTCAGATAGTTAGTTTTCTGCTATGCTGTGGATATAGACTAGAAAACACCATATCAGATCACACACATGACTGAATGGGGTTGATTTACTAACACTGGAGCGTGCAAAATCTGGTGCAACTGCACATGGTAGCCAATCAGCTTCTAACTTCAGCTTGTTCAATCAAGCTTTGACAACAAATCCTGGAAGCTGATTGGTTTCTTTGCAGAACTGCACCAGATTTTGCACTTTTCAGCTTTAGTAAATCAACCCCAACGTGTTTGCTGAATGACATTGTGAAATGTCAGTGCAGTACTTGTGCTGGGCTTTCCTTTTAAAAAGCCCAGCATGTAAACATTGTATCAGGTAAGTACCCTTTAATAAATATTGATTTGTTAAACACGTATTTCAGACATCTCAGTAAATGAGGTCCATTATATCTTTATTTGGTTTGGCACTTACAATGTACATCTTAATTTTAAATGTTTTTCCTACAGCACCCGAAATTAATATTGGTACACCTACAGCAAGTTCTACAGTTCCAAAACCACCTACTGCACCACAAGGTAATAATAAAGAGAATGTCAAATCAAAGACTAAATATGGGTGAAGGTGATAGATGTTGGGAAAAGCTCCACTCCAGGCTCACCCCTTATTTTATACTGAGGTTTGTTAAAATCTTTCTTCAGAAATGCCTTTTCCTTTTCTATCCTTCTGTGCTGCATATGAGAGTGAAGGTCTCCCCTTAAGCCTCGGGCTGCTGGGTAACCTCTCGACTGGGTGTTGCCCACCATCATTCAATTCCTTTTTCAGTTATCTGGCTGCCAAGGACTCGCTCCCTCTAGTCTAGAGTAGTGGTTCTCAACATCAGTCCTCAAGTACCCCCAATGGCCAATGTTTTGGGAACTTCCCTTAGATAAAATAGCTCTTATCAATACCATGTCATTGATATTGATTTAAAGCAGTTGTGCAAAGGAAAACCTGAAAACATGGACCGTTGGGGGTACTTGAGGACTGAGGTTGAGAACCACTGGCCTAGAGTGCTGTCATCATGACCACGGTGAAGTTCCAGATGGGCATTATGTGAACGGGTTGCATGCTAATGTAGCCTGCCCATAATACCTACTGCCTGCATCTTGATGTGGTAGCAATTAAAGGGTTAGTTCACCTTTATCTTAAAAAAAAATGCTTATACAGGTAAGGGGTGTTTGTAGATAAAAAACAAACTGTGCAGCTCTGACAACAATGGAATAATGCCCTTACTATATGTGTGGACCATTTGCATACCTCCTGAAGTCTGACTGGATAACTCCCAGGACGTTGTTAGGATGCTGCTAAGTGAGGCCTAATCATTACTATTCACCTCTACCAACACAGGTGGAGCTTTCCTGAAGTTGGGTTTAAAGTCCTGTGAAGAAGTATATTATTGTGAAAGCCCTTGATATATAATTTTCTAAAGAGCAAACTGCAATTATTGTGCACATACATGATATTATCATTGAGTAAAACAATATAAGAAAAGAAAATAGCGCTAAAAATGTTCTGTTGGACAATATCTGTTTATACGGTACATACCCATGACTGAGGTTTAAAGTGGAACTTTAGTCAGAAAATGATGTCCTGATAGATCACTTCAGGCTGGCCCCTTTTGCAGGTATAGCTATAAAAAAACATTAAAAATAAGTGCCTATACTGTTTATAATCCAGTAATACACTGTCTCACCCTGCTCTGCGTGTGCTCAGTTGCTCTCTATTTTTAGGCGCTGTGCCAAATTTATAGAGGCCGATCTGCTGACAGCCTAAAGATTTACTACTGTTCAGGGGCTCTGGGCTTCAGAAAAATGGCAGCCTCCAGCAAGAAGAAGCAGGAACAATGCTGGATGCAATTTACAGCACACACTCATTTTAGTAGAATAATTATTAATTTAGAATGGATATTCTTGCTAAAGAACATGATTTTTGTCAAGTTGTTATGGGTAAAGTTCCACTTTAAGGAAGTCATACATTTTGGATGCCAGTCATCCAATATCAATTATTTGGTCAACTTAACCTAAATTATCTGTTGTTAATTAAAGGGGACCTTGCTTTACAAGTCTACATGAATAAAATCCCGACACGCCATAAATTACAGCAACAGCATACGTTTTAAAAAAAAAAGCAAACTCTAACTATTATTAATAAAAAGACAGCCAGTGCACTCCATATGGGTGTTTTTGCCTAGGCTTAGATGATGTCATTAGTCTGCTGCTAGGAGAAATCATTTCTCTTACCTGCAGCCTGCAAGTCATAGGTGAAAGGCAGCAATAAGGAGTTGATCTGTGTCAGACATTTGTGAAAAAGGTAAAAAAAAACTGCAGACAGCATCTCAGTCCAGGATCACTGATGTTTCCACAACAAATATGGCATCATGCTTTAGGAAAAAAAATTAAGGCATTGTCAAAGAGTGTACTGCTACTTATGTGAGAGTCAACAAATATCTCTAAGTGGTACACCTACACATTATTTAGCATCAGTGTTGATTTAGACTAACATAGACTAAAACATTTTAGTCGGCTAACTTAAAACCATTTTAGTCGACTAAAATATGACTAAATCTAAAAAAATAGAGATTACTAAAATACGACTAAAACTAAAATGGCATTTTAGTCAAAAGACTAAGACTAAAACTTAAATTTGACGTCAAAATGAACACTGGTCTGTAGTGCATGTTCATACCTCAATACCATAAATAATAACATATTAGATTTTTCACTCCAGCAGTATATAATGAGTTTGGAAATTGTAGAGAAATGCCTAAATAATGCATTACAATTTAACGACACCCATTAGTGGTCTGGCTGTCAAGGGCACACCCCCTCTAATCTAGAATGTTGTCATCATGACCACAGTGATGTGCCAGGTGGGCATTAAAAGAAGCAATCCGCACAATCTGCATGCTAATGCACCCTTCCCCCATAATGCGTACTCCCTTTGAGTGCTCCTTGGACCTTGATGCTGCATAGAAGATAATAGAATACTGAACTCTGTTATCATCACCGAATCAGCCACTGACAATCCTGCCCACATGCCCCCTACAGCCTTCCCATGATATTTCCCCATTTTCAGATGGGTGGCAGTAATTTAAGAAAGCAAAGTATTATGGCGGGTTGAGATAAGGAAAGCTTGATTAAGAAAATACCTAAATAATCTTTAATACAAAAGGCTATACTGACGATTAAAAAGATGAAAGCTTGTTTAGAAATGATAAAAAAATGGACATGTAAAATTAAAAATATACTAATACTTAATAAATTGAAACTGCATTTGCATGCAATATTTAGTTACAAATAAACATTTAATTAACTTTACATTGCAGAATTTACCAGCACACCAGCAACATCAACTACAGGAAAGACAACTACTATAGAAGAATCAACTACAAGTAAGTGTTTTGCAAACCTATCAAAACTACATGGTTAATTGCTAATCAATGCTTTTGTGACACCATGAATATATTTTGTCATTATTACCATTTTCACATCACTCGTTCTTCTGGTAACTTATTTTCACCAATACCACTCTTTTGTTCAGGTTAATGATGGGTTTTAAGTGCATTTGTATGGTTTAAGCTTCTCGGCAGTACCCTGCAGCTGAGCCAAAAGACAAAAATGACAAAAATTAGTCTAGGCACACTCATTTACATATAATGAAAGTACAGCTAATGAAATGGAAATATTACCGTATGTGTTAAAGAATTGTGACTTGTACATGGTTTTAGTCAATGAGTTGTAAAAATATTAAAAATCACCAACCA
Organism: Glandirana rugosa; assembly: GCA_018402905.1. Taxonomy (NCBI): domain Eukaryota; kingdom Metazoa; phylum Chordata; class Amphibia; order Anura; family Ranidae; genus Glandirana; species Glandirana rugosa. Next base: position 332,015 of record BLSH010280915.1, on the reverse strand, counting down.
GTTGCACATTTATCTTTTCCTCATGCTAGTAATATGATCCAATCCATGCTGGAACAGTGGTTTTGGGAATAGTGTAGTTGGAAAAAAATTATTATTCGGTAAACAAGAAAGCATTTTAACATTTTTATGCAAAGCCAGAAAGACGGTTTTCAACTATGTATCAGCTTTTGTTCAAAACAACCTCCATTTTAAGGTCTTGTTCACATGGCTGCAAGGGGGTGGTTTTACATAAATTAATAACAGCTGATAATTGTGAGCACCCTGTCAGTGGTAAATGGACTTTCTCAACCCTCTAACTGCTACATCCACAGAAGACATACTGGCCAGATTACACAATGCAATTAAAGGAAAGAAAGCCTAGAAATGAAATGAAAACTACTGCAGCCACTACATCTAGGAACTGGCTATCTGCATATAATAAATATTTGCTTTTGGGTATAAGACCACTTCAAGATGACCATATGTAACTGTAAGAGTTCCTCTATCTAGGCAGATGGACAGATCTGCAGGGCCTGTTGTTTTATTCCAACAGCCAGCACGGTTGGCTGACAGAATATGGATCAATCAGATGCATCCATTGTTCATCCAACAATTTTCCACCAGGCTCCATCAATTTTTCAATTGAAGTATGTTAGGAAGGAGGGAGCCACCAAGGCCATCCATGACGCAAAACTAGAATTCATTATGATTTTTGGGATGATCGTTTTTGGGGTCTTGGGAATAGACTGTGATAGCTGTGTTTGACTGTGAAGACTGCCCACTCATATTTTAGTAAGAGACTGCTTTGGGTCAAATCTCTGTTGCTGTTGACTAAAGGTTTGTTACAGTAAATCATTACATTCAAGGGACCACTCTTTAATGTTGCGTGCATCTTTTGATTCAATTTTGGACATTGCCATTTCTGTATGATTCACAGAACTTAAAGCTAAAATCCAGGCTAAATGGATAAATACTTGGATGAAAAGCATATAGATGGGCGCTGTTTTTCCTGCTAAAGAATTTGCCTTTCTGTCCATACCTACCTGAGATTTACATAGCTCTTCAACACGGCACAACCCTGCCTGGCAGGGCAAGAGATATTACTTTTCTCTGCTGCCATTATATAACACATACAAGTCTTGTTCATACCTCCGCCTTTCATTGGTAATTAGAGAGGAAGCTGCAAACCGATGAGCACATCTCACTTAAATGTTGCTCTATTCTCCTACTAGCATGCACTACTGATTGGCTGCTTGTGCTGCTTCCTCCTCCTCCAGTCTGAGCTTTGCAGTACAGGAACTGCAAGAGACTGATGAAGGTAGTTACACTGCTTGAATTAAAAAGTAATACATTAATAGTATTATAGATAGAAAGCTATATTGATGTGTGTCTTTTATATCTGCCTGCAGTTTGGCCGTAACATATAGACCTTTCAGTAAGTTTGTCTGTATGAATAACAAGTACAGCAACAGTATCTTTTTCAAGCTGCTGTACCCTTGCTAATTAAAATCTGTCCGTGAGCTTAAGGCAATTTTGCCTACTTTGTCATAATGTCACCATCTACTGTAAAGATGAGAATGCATTTCCTCAGTGTCCTATTCCCAGTGATCAAACAGTGACGTAACTTTTTAACAAGCACAGCAAATAATTGTACAGGCTCCAGGATGTATATGACTGTCCTCCTTGAGTCAGCATCTCAGTCAAGGAAGTGGATGCTGACCCTTCTGGAGAAAAAAGCAGATGGTGGCACTGCCAGGTGGTGTACTGTGATCTCAGTAAGATATAGCAAATACATTACTTATCATGTAGGCATGTAACACAACAATATAATGCTGGGTCATCTTTAGTAATGAAAGTTGCAGAAATTTGCATCTTCCATAATACAATGCCAGCTTAAAGTGGACAAATAATAACTAAATGCTATGTTAACAGTCTTACTGAGATAGACCGAAGCTCCTTCCACGATGGTCATATGATTAAAAAATTGATCACATGGGTAGGTTGAAGAAAAGATCAGTGTTTAATTTGGCCGTACTATAGAAAATATGTGGCAAAATGCCAAGGTGGGAATTTTTTTTTTTCATATATTAACAAAATACGTTCCCAGCAGCTAAAATAAAGGACTTGTGTTTGAAATGCATTACAGCTATGTCTGCTTTTTATTTACAGCTTCATCTGCATACATTTTATAAATTGTTCCTTTACAAGGGCATTTGATTGTATGTGAAATACATTTCTTTCCCTTTCCCATGAAGCAGTTCCAAGCAACTGAGAAGCAGTTTGAAAGAATCCTAAAGCATCAACTGCAGCATTTACTTATGCATCTCAGAAGCAATACATTGTTACTAAGAAGCAAGCCAATTTCCACAAAACAACAAAATGGGGAGAATATTTAGATTTTGCTTCAAAGCCATTTTGCAGCTAATAAAATCATTTCTGGAGCAGCTCTTTACCCAGACATAGGGCTTCTGGAACCGTGTCCTGCTGAAGCTGAGAGTGTCTTGCAGCTCCAGAACAAACACAGAGCCATTGCTGGAGCAGTTCGGAAGCTGAAGATGGCAGACATAGATATCTGTCATCCAAAGTACCCATTACACTAATCTTCTGGGAGAAATCAAGGTTGATTTTTCACTGCTAATACATTTTGTTTCATTATATAACACACATATTTATAATGCATTTTCTTCCTTTCTATGGAACTTGGCTGTGCACTTATCAGTTCATGGTCACAGTGGTTTAATGCGAGTTATCTTTCATTTGAATCTGGAAAAAATGAAGAGGAAGATTGCAAATATCGGGAAACATGGACACAGTCTATGTGAGAATTCAGAAGGCATTTCCTGCAGGGCCAAATCACATCCAAATGCCCAACTTGTTAATGTGAAGCAGAAAGAGGCATGTGATGTCTCCTATGAGCTCATCTGTGTCAACTATGAGATTAAAGTGTACTGCTGTGAAGTGCCCATTTCGTGTTGAATTACAACTACTCCAGATACTTTAAAAACTATAACCCATAAAACCTACATTCCATGAGTTACTACTAGTGAAATCACGACTACAACCTGGAAGACCTATATTCCAATGTTCACTAACCAGCAAGACCTCAGCTAGTACCACCAAGACCACTGCAACCAGAATCCAGACGTCAACAAATCTGAAATAACTTCTAATTCTGCAGCTACTGTTGTTACAACACAAGTGTTTTTTTCTATGACAGCTGTTAACTCTCCAAGAAAAAGTAAGTGGGTATAAGAACATTGCTTAGAAGATGCTTACCAGAAGTGTCTGGTAATATATTGCAGATATAGACATAGATTAAAAAGGTGATCAAATGCTTGCTAAGGTCTGTATGTTTGCTTAAGCATCGCAGACTCTTAAACATATGTGAATGCTTGTATTCTGTGAGCATGCATGTGTATATTCATAGCATAAAACTCAGTTGGCTATAAACTCAAATCACAGGCTTTTGTTTTGTGATCACTCAGCCATTGGTTGTTGCTGAGTATTGTAGTTACCCACAATGCTCAGTACACAGTCCTAGTTTAAACTGAATATGGAATCAATCATTTCACACCATTGTCTACCTTTTGGATGCAATGCTTTCTCTAAGATAGACACATTGAAGAAGTTGTAGATCACAATTTACCTGTGGTCTACACACATATTTGAATTAAACCTCAACACAATTTAGTATAAAACAAAATTTACATTGGGTACCACTACTACATTTGTGTTCATGAGTCACCTAAATGGATAGAAAAGACTCCAAAAATGCTTTGTACATAAACAATTTAAAAAAAAACAGTTATGCAATTATTAAAAAGCCATATTAAAAGTGCCATTGTATTGGGATTGGTTTATAAACATTGGAGCGAAGTAAAAACTGCTTTACAGTACCCAAACTCTAGCATAGATCAAAAAATGAAAACGCTTGGTTGGTTGCCGTCAACTTCCATTTTAACTCTTGGTTTAACATTTTTTTTTTTATGAATATTACTTATTTTCAAAACAGGAAATTATTAAATCTAAGCTAAACCAAAGGCACTGATATCTGTACACTATTCTTTTGATTTTGGTGGATCAAAATATAGGCAGGTGTAGTGCTGTAGTACATTGGTAAGCTTGAAGAGGGCACTAGGTCACTTCTTTCAGGCTGACAGGAGCTCATAGGGGACTAAGTTATCCTTGATAATGGACTCTTGGCAGCCAAATTGCAGAGGCCAGCATCTCCTTTTGGACGCTGAACTCACGCAAGATTTGGGAGGCCCTCTTTGACACAGAAGTGCTTAAAAAAAGCACTTACTTTCCCCTTACAGTGCATCTCTTTCTGTCAGGTTCCTGGATTTTCCTCTCATATCCAATCAGACATCCTCCAGAGATTTTTGGGAACGCAAAGCAACGTATTGATACCACCTCTAAAGGGAGTGTTCCTCGCACTTTCAGCGGTCTGTAATCTTACAATATATTGCTTGTCTGAAGAAGGGCCTCACTGACAGCCATTATTACTCTAACTGAGCAAGCTGTGTAAACTATTATTCATATTGTGCCACTTTTGCAATCTGTCATATTCCAGTTGTATTTCAGTTTCAATATCATAAACCAACATTTGAGCCTTAAGGTGGTGTTGACTCCACCCAATTCTTGGGTACACTTGGTCAGCCCCGTCTACGACTTGACATAGTTGGCGGGTTATGGAAAACCTTTCCTCAATGGCAGGTCCAGGCTGAGGTGTAACAATAGTATTTTTGGGAGTGGCACTGATACCCAAGTATAATGGTTTGAATATTCCCCTGGCAGCTTGAGTAGAGAGGCTGGAGAGTGTGGCTCATCTGTTTCAGGTGCGAATAACACAATTGCCTTACCTGGTGATTATGTCCCTAAAATATGTAGCTAGGAGAGCTGTGCTCCTCTTACTAGATGCTAAACAAACCACTCTGACACAAATCATAGTCTGATTAGAGAACATGTATGTTGAGGTCACCCCATAGCTGAGCTAACCGCAAATTTGAATTCTGTAACCCAGTTTGTAGTGGCTATCTAGTAATTATGGCAAAGACTGAAAGAAACAAATCAGAAAGACTGTGTTACTATTGGCACCCCAGATCAAGTTAGGCAAGTTTATCTCAGGAATTCAAGATGGTTCCATAAAAAGATCTCTGAAAGATTGTGTGAGAGTCACTGCTATGGTAAAGCTTCTTCAAGAAGCAGATGAGCAAGAACAGGAGTAGTTGCAGTTATCAATGGAGAAGTAAGACCATTGGTAAAGTAGGAAGCAGCTGTCCCCTCTCCTATATCCACTTCAGTGCAGTTAGAGATTTAAATAAATCAATCATTTCCATCCAACAGGAAGTATTTGCTGTCCAACAAGAACTGGGTGGACCCGGTCAGATGTCAACTGACACAGACCAAAAGATTTGGCAATATGGGCAACAAGGGTATATTATCAGGCATTGTGGAATAGGTAAGGACAGGCCTCATCTCTGCCTGCTGTTAAATTAGGAATTCCCAGGGCAGAAGTCAACCTGCGGAAACTGCTAACTTGAAGAAGCTCTTGGTATCAATGGTTTTGAATGGCCATCAAGCAAGCTGCCTGGTTGATACTGGGTCTGAAGTGACCATCATTGACTATACTTTCTACCAGCAGCAGTTTGGTCAAGCCTCAACATTAGACTTATCTTTGCCCACCTTAAAGGACACTAACAATCTTCCCATTTCCCTGGAAGGGGTGACCTGGATGTCCATTCGAGAGTTTGATCAGACAAAAGATTGCACTGAGATAGTTTTGACCTTGATAGGGTACTACTATGATCACACTGCAAGAACTGGCTTTGGAGCAACTCTTGAGGGAAGCTACAGTTAATTCAGCAACACATATAAGAGCCCAGAGAAAACTGACACAGCTCCAGGCTCTGGTCAATGCTTATCAAATCCAACAGATGCAGAATACACAGAGAAGGTGGGGTTTGCGTGGTTGCCACCTCGCAGTAGGCTGAAGATATTACCTCGGCAGGAAACAATGTGCCCACTCTGCATAGAGGCTGAGAAAAAGCTGCAGGGGTCTACTGTCATAGTCAAGCCATGATGAAATCTGGAGGTACAGGGAGAATGGTGACAAGCCAGGACTTGGTTTGTCGTGCATCGTGGGAAGATACTTATTTAAAGAGTGAATCTGGGGACTACTCCTGTTTATCTGCCTGCTCATCTGGTTATTGCTAATGTGTACACAGTCCCAAAAAAGAGTATTGCAACATTTTGTCCTGGTACTGGATGCCTCTCAGCACCTACAGATGGTGGAAAATTTGTCTTTGCTAATGAGTGAGTTATTGCCTAATCAACAGAAACTGCTACATCAGTTACTGATAAAACATACGCTAGTTTTCCAAAAGAGCATGGCTGTACTATTGCCGTGGACAATTCTATAAACACTTGGAACATATCTCTCAATAATGAAAGATACCAAAACATGTTGAGTAATATTTTATACAGTGAGAAAGCAAGAACCCTTAGGCTGTGCCCATAGCACACATGAAGAAAAAAGATGGCACTCTATGCTTTTGTGTGGACTACAGAAAGTTAAATTCCTGCAATGCTTGCATTGTCACCAATAGAGAGGTCTTTAGGCCCCATTTACACATACTTTTTGGGGCTGGCAGGAAGCTCCATACAGAACATTGGGGAAGCTGACAGCATCTGCAGCTATTCATGGACGTTCACATGTAATTGGGCATGCAGTGATAACCTCTGGATGATCTTTTCTAAGTTGGATCTAGCTAGCACACATTGGCAAATGCCCATTAAAGAAGAAGATTTAGAAATAACAGCTTTTGCCCATTGATTGGATTGTATAAATTGAGGTACGTGACTTTTGGGTTAACCAGTATCCCCAGCATTTTTCAGAACCTTATGGAACAGTGCTTGGAGGACCTTCACTTTGATACTATTTTGATCTATTTGGACGATATCACCTCTCCTAAGACTTTTAAAGACTATCTCAAACATCTTCATCAGGTTTTCACACGATTAGTCCAATATGGACTCAAGCTGAAGCCCAACAAACATTGTCTGGTGCAAAGCCAAAAACAGTATCTGGGTAGTGGAAGCTGGAGGAGTATCTCCAGATACCACCAAAATCCAGGTGATATGAGATTGACTTGTCCCAAAAACAGTAATTGAACTTCATTCTTTCTGGGGTTGGTCAGGTACTACTGACACTTCATCCTCAGTTTGCCCAGTTGCTGCTCCACTCACACACTTATTGTGTAGATACCCAACTCACTTGAAGGGCAAAACATTACCTTTCATTCTGGCTAGCTGTCAATCAGCTCAAACTGAAGTCTCTGAGTCTCTAAAAAGAACAGCTAACCACTTCTGGCATAAGATGACTACAGTAAACCCTTCCATGTGTAGACTGATGTCAGTTCTCTTTGACTTGGTATCTGATGAGGAGGGAATAAAGACAAAGTACGTAATTTACATAATATACAGCAGTATGGATCACACATCCCATTTGTATTCATAGACCATTAAAGATAAAGTCTCCCACAGGAAGAGTATAAATAAGGAAATGTAAAATAGTATCCTTATTTTACACAGTTACAGTCAACACACTTCTAATTTAGAAAACAAGCATAATGGGGTAATAAAGGCTGAAGTAAAATAGTCATAAATAATATGGTTGTGGTTGGTGGCGGGGGAGAGGAGAATGTAGGAAAGTAGATGTCCTTTTGTGGTCATAATGGTGGTAAAGTCAAGTAATTCACAAATTAGAGAGCTATATATGTGAAAGGTGCACAGAATATAGATTCAGGAGAATGGAGGGCTCATCTGTATTCTGTAGTTAATAATGAACTGTTCTGACAAAAATGTTTATTACATTCTGTTTAGTCAGGTAAATATGAAAGACTGCTTATAAATATTCCATATTTGCCTCTTGCATTATGCAGGTGCCTTCTTGACTCTGGTACTGCCAGATTTCAGATAGTTAGTTTTCTGCTATGCTGTGGATAGACTAGAAAACACCATATCAGATCACACACATGACTGAATGGGGTTGATTTACTAACACCGTAGAGTGCAAAATCTGGTGCAACTGCACATGGTAGCCAATTAGCTTCTAACTTCAGCTTGTCCAAGCTTTGACAACAAATCCTGGAAGCTGATTTGCAAAACTAGTTTACAACCTTAGAGATTAAAAGGAAAATGTAAAAAAAAAAAAAAAATACAAAATCTCTATTTAGTATAGCACATGGCAATGGAGGCAATAAAATGTAACAGTGCTCCGTATGATCCAGGCCCAAGTTTAAATACTGCATTCCAAACTCTTCAAAAATGTTAAACAAACATATCAAGAGGAAAACATAAACTGTATGCACAAACCTTAAGCATCAGTGTGCCTCATATGTGAAATTTGATTTCAGACATCTCAGTAAATGAGGTCCATTATAACTTTATTTGGTTTGGCATGTACAATGTACATCTTAATTTTAAATGTTTTTTCCAACCCGAAATCAATATTGGTACACCTACAGCAAGTTCCACAGTTCCAAAACCACCTGCTGCACCACAAGGTAATTTTAAAGAGAATGTCAGATCAAAAACTGAAGGTGATAGATGTAAGTGGATAAAAAGTCTCCGCACGGCCGCACTCCAATATAAGATTTTAATTGCATCAGGTCCACAAGGTACAGACAGGAATAATTGCTGACGCGTTTCACGCCCCCTAAAGGCGCTTACTCATAGCATAGTGTAATGAAAACAAAAATGCACATATATACACATACAAAGGTGCTCATCTGCTGTGTTCAACCAATGAGCAATGATCAACCAGGTGCCACCTAAGCAGCCATGTGATCAAGCTCATTGGTTTCTCAGTCCCCCACAGGTGGAATTTGATGAGGTCGAACCTCATGGAGGATAGAACCTGTGTCAGGAATTAGATAAAAAAGAAAAAAAATTGTATCACAAACTCCTCCATGGATGACAACCACACCAGACCTCCCGTGTGGAGACTAGAGAAATGCAGATGAGACACAAAAAATTACATACATGTAAAAAGGAAAAAATATGTATACAAAAACATGATTGAAAAAAAAAAAAGGTAATTTTAAAGAGAATGTCAGATCAAAAACTGAAGGTGATAGATGTTGGGAAAAGCTCCACTCCAGTCTCACCCCTTATTTTATACTGAGGTTTGTTAAAATCTTTCTTCCGAAATGCCTTTTCCTTTTCTATCCTTCTGTGCTGCATATGAGAGTGAAGATCTCCCCTTAAGCCTCGGGCTGCTGGGTAACCTCTGGACTGGGTGTTGCCCACCATCATTCAATTCCTTTTTCAGTTATCTGGCTGCCAAGGACTCACTCCCTCTAGTCTAGAGCAGGGGTTCTCAACATCAGTCCTCAAATACCCCCAACAGGCCATGTTTTGGGAACTTCCCTTAGATAAAATAGCTCTTATCAATACCATGTCATTGATATTGATTTAAAGCAGTTGTGCAAAGGAAAACCTGAAAACATGGACCGTTGGAGGTACTTGAGGACTGAGGCTGAGAACCACTGATCTAGAGTGCTCATGGTTCATGAGCACGTTGAAGTTCCAGGTGGGCATTATGTGAAGGGGTTGCAAGCTAATGTAGCCTGCCCATAATACCTACTGCCTGCATCTTGATGTGGTAGCAATTAAAGGGTTAGTTCACCTTTACCTTTAAGAAAAACTGCTTATACAGGTAAGGGGTGTTTGTAGATAAAAAACAAACTGTGCAGCTCTGACAAAAATGGAATAATACCCTTACTATATGTGTGGACCATTTGTATACCACAAAACAAACTGTGCAGCTTACTATTCACCTCCACAAACACAGATGGAGCTTTCCTAAAGTTGGGTTTAAAGTCCTGCGAAGACGTATATTATTGTGAAAGCCCTTGATACATAATTTTCTAATGAGCAAACTGCAATTATTGTGCACATACATGATATTATCACTGAGTAAAACAATATAAGAAAAGAAAATAGCGCTAAAAATGTTCTGTTGGACAATATCTGTTTATACGGTACATACCCATGACTGAGGTTTAAAGTGGAACTTTAGTCAGAAAATTATGTCTTGCTAGATGACTTCATGGCTGGCCCCTTTTGCAGGTATAGTTATGTAAAACATTAAAAATAAGTGCCTATATTGTTTAAAATCCAGTAGTATACTGCCTTACCCTGCTCTGTGTGTGCTCAGTTGCTCTCTATTTTTAGGCACTGTGCCGAATTTATAGAGGCCGATCTGCTGACAGCCTAAAGATTTACTGTTCAGGGGCTCTGGGCTTCAGCAAAATGGCAGCCTCCAGCAAGAAGAAACAGGAACAATGCTGGAGGCAATTTACAGCACACACTCATTTTGGTAGAATAATTATTAATGTAGAATGGATGTTCTTGCTAAAGAACATCATTTTTGTCAAGTTGTTATGGGTAAAGTTCCGCTTTAAGTAAGTCATACATTTTGGATGCTAGTCATCCAATACCAATTATTTGGTCAACTTAACCTAAATGATCTGTTGTTAATTAAAGGGGACCTTGATTTACAAGTCTACATGAATAAAATCCCGACACGCCCTAAATTACAGCAACAGCGTAAGTTTAAAAAAAAAAGCAACGCTAACTATTATTAATAAAAAGACAGCCAGTGCACTCCATATGGGTGTTTTTGCCTAGGCTTAGATGATGTCATTAGTAGAGTTGAGCGAACCCGTGGATGTTCAGGTTCGGTGGGTTCGGCCGAACTTTGGAAAAAAGTCCGGGTTCGGTACCGAACTTGATCCAAACTTTACCCCGAACCCCATTGAATTCAATGGGGACCCGAACTTTTCGGCAAAAAAATTACTGTAAAAGAGTCCTGGAAAGTGCTAGAGGGCTGCAAAATGATTTTAGAACAATAATCTGTCCCTTACAGCAACAGCAGGAACCTGACCCTATAGGAGTAGGTGATGATTTTTGAACAATAGTCTGTCCCTCTAAGCAGTAGACTCTACCTAGTCCAGTCAGATCTTTCTGTAATGCAGGATGAGATCTGCAATCGGTCCCTAAAAGCAGTAGTTGTAGTAATCTCTACCTATCTATCTATCTGCAATCTGTCCCTCACAGCACCGGCAGCATCCTGTCCCTACACTACCCAGAGAGCATGTGACATGCAGCACTGTGACTCCAGCCTCATATAGAGGCTGGGTCACATGATGCACTGGCCAATCACAGCCATGCCATTAGTAGGCATGGCTGTGATGGCTTCTAGGGAAAACCAGTGAAACGCGTGTTGATTGGCTGCCCTGCAGCTATTCAACATGCGTGATCAAATACCCAAACCCAGAACTCGAACCCAAACTTTTTTTCAAATGTCCGGGTTCGGGTCCGGGTCACGGACACCCCAAAGTTCGGTACGAACCCGAACTTTACAGTTCGGGTTCGCTCAACTCTAGTCATTAGTCTGCTGCTAGGAGAAATCACTTCTCTTACCTGCTGCCTGCAAGTCATAGGTGAAAGGCAGCAATAAGGGGCTGATCTGTGTCAGACATTTGTGAAAAAGGTAAAAAAAAACTGCAGACAGCCTCTCAATCCAGGATCACTGATGTTGCCACAACAAATATGGCATCATGCTTTAGGAAAAAAAATGAAGGCATTGTCAAAGAGTGTACTGCTACTTATGTGAGAGTCAACAAATATCTCTAAGTGGTACACCTACACATTATTTAGCATCAGTGTTAATTTAGTAGACTAAAATCGACTAAAACATTTTAGTTGACTAACTTAAAACCATTTTAGTTGACTAAAATACAACTAAAAATAAAATGCCATTTTAGTCAAAAGACTAAAACTAAATTGAAATTTGACTTCAAAATGAACACTGATCTGTAGTGCATGTTCATACCTCAATACCATAAATAATAACATATTAGATTTTTCACTCCAGCAGTATATAATGAGTTTGGAAATTGTAGAGAAATGCTTAAAAAATGCATTACAATTTAACTACACCCATTCGATTTTACACAACTAAAATGAGTTTTATTGGACTAAAATATACTGGAGATTTTAGTCGACTAAAATGTAGGATATTTTAGTCAACTAAAATGTCCTAGAGATTTAGTCTACTAAATACAAATAAAACTATTGTAGAAGACTACATTGGGACTAAAACTAAAATGCCATTGTAGTCCTAAGACTAAGACTAAAACGAAATCAAAATTTGCTGCCAAAATTAACACTGCTTAGCAGGCATGCGCTTAAAATGTTAGAAATCCCAAATCTATATTACAGTTTGCCTCACTGTATATGATTTTCATATGTAGAAATCTTCTTCAGTTGGCCATTGGGTGGCCAGTCTGATAGACCTGATAGTTAGATCAGAGGTAAGGTTTCCCAGGTAATAAACTTTGCAACAGGATCATTAAAAAATGATTAAGGAAACTATATTCAGTGAGACACGATGCCAAACGCCCTAAAAATAGACTTTGGGTTTACATACACTTAAGCATGAATAAATATACTGAAGTTAGGCCCACTTTAAATGATAACAGGTTATGCATGCCTCCCAACTTTCTGAGACATGAAGAAGGGACACACTCTTGCCCCACTCCTGATCATGCGGATCAGGAATAATTATGGAGCAAAAATGTTCAGTTAAACCCACTTCAATAATCTGAATGCTAGATGAATAGTTTAGTGCAGTGGTTTCCAAACTGTGGCCCGGGGGCCGGATGTGGCGCTTTGCTAGCCTTTATCTGGCCCTTGGGGCACTTTTCCTCCCACCGATGCAAGGCACTATTCCTCTCACTGACACAAAGGGGCATAATTCCTGTTCCTTACATCAACAACTGGGCACAGTCCCACTGACACCAACGATGGGGCATCATTCCTCTCCCTAATGCCAAAGATGCATTGTTTACTCCCACTGATGCCACTACATTCTCCACTCCCAATACACAGTCCGGCCCCCCTAAAGTGCAGTGGCGGTCGGTGGTATTTTTTTTTTTGGCGGGGCGGCAAACAGTGCACCAGTTCACAGCCAGCCTTCCCCCCCGGTTGGTCAGTCATCCGGCCGCAACAATTACCCCGGGCTTCCCTCCAGGCAACGGACGGACGGCTGGCTAGTTTCCCCTGCGTCTCCTCTCCTCACGTCTCCTTTTTACTCCCTCCTCCTCCCAGCAGCCAGTGTAACGTCTCCTTTTGGCCAATCGGGAAATGGGTATCAGACCTGCTTCCTGATTAGCCGGGAGGAGTATTAGTGTGATAACAGCGAATATTCATTTGCTAGTGTCACACAACTAGGTGGGTTTGGAGCTCAGTGCTCTGCTCTCTGAGCCCACCCTATTTTGAAGCCTATTAGAGCCTCTGGTTCTAATCACGTGCTTCAAAAAAAAAAAATCACACCCCCACTGGAATCCACCCCCCCATCCATGCATCTGGCCCCCTGATCTACATACAGGGCGCCGGACGCATTAATGGGAGGTGGCGCCGTGAGGCCCTTATGGACGGCCACCACTGCTAAAGTGTGAAGGACAGTAACTGGCCATGTGCTTAGAAAATTTGGAGACCCCTGGTTTAGTGCAATGGAAACACTTTTTGATGTTAATTAGTATATTTGAATGACTCAGTACATCAGATCTGAAAGAAATAATAGAAAATAAGGACAGAGGAATTTGGTTTTCCCAAACCCTGAATGAGGTATATTTGGGAACTATGTGCATGAGCTGCTGGGAAAGAAAGATCTTATGATAATTGGGAAGATTTATGAACAGTTCACCTCTATCTGGTGTGATGGAGCAATTACCTGGGACTGATTGGCCCTGGAAATAGACAGTCTGCTTCCAGGGCCGACCGCCTGCAAGTAATCGAGCGCCCGTGATTAGGTGCGGGAGCTGTCAGCCTCCCATTGATTTCAATAGGGCCGCCTCCTGTGTGTAATCACTACAAACCCCTGCTGAGGTTCTTGCATGTACACTAAAACCTTGGATTGCGAGAAACTCGGTTAACAAACATTTTGTAATACGAGCAGTTTTTTAAAAAAAATTCTGACTCAGTTTGCGTGCGCTGTCTAGCAAAACAAGCAGAATTAAGCCTCTGTGCATGCTATACCGCATGTAGCCGGAAGTTCAGGGGTGCTGGTGAGCCTTGGAGATGCCTGGAAGCATTTGGAAATACTCAGAAATACCAAAAGTTTAAACAGTTTCCGAACATTTCAGAATGTTTCCGGCCATTTCTGAGTCTCACCAGCGCAACCACACCACTGGCCACATATGGTATTGCATATACCAGGTGCCCCCCACCTCTGGCCACATACAGTACTGTATTGACAAGAAGTGCTGTGGAACGAATTAACTGAGTTTCCATTGTTTCCTATGGGAAAACATGCTTTGATATACGAGTGCTTTGGATTACAAGCATTCTCCTGGAATGGATTATGCTCGTAATCCAAGATGAACTGTATTCGAGGATGGTCCCATTCACAAGTGTGAATGGGGCCTTAGTCTTTTCCAAAAAGTTCTCGTGTTAGGGTACCCTCTAATCACTAGTACTAAGTTTTGCCATGCTCCCTTGCTGCTCCCTTAATCTATGGGAGTACTGAGTAATTCTTGGTATTTCTGGGTATAGGGAATTATATTACCTTCTCCTCCGAGGAGAAGCAGCTTGGGCTGGGCAGCCAATTGCGATGCCTGAACTGTATATGTGAGTTCAAAAATGTATGTAAGCTCTCATGCAAAGGTTACACCGGGTTCAGACTCAGCACTCCTGAAAATGAGGGATGAATGAGTGTGGGGAAGGGTAAGCATCAGTAGGTGTGGGTTGTAACCTATCCAGAAAACCTGTCATTCTATCCCAAATGGGTAGTGACAGGTTCTCTTTAAAGCGGAGGTCCGAGGTAAAACAAAAAAATGTAAAGTCAGCAGCTACACATACAGTAGCTGCTGACTTTTAATAATAGGACACTTACCTGTCCTGGAGTCCAGCGATGTCTGCACCCACCGCCGATCTTCGGATTGGGGCACAGGTGCAGCCGCCTCCATCGCGGGTAAGGGAACCCGGACGTGTAGCAGTACAGCTTCACGCCGGGCACCTTACCGCGCATGTGCGAGGCTCTGCCGCACTCTGCTACTGGCCAGGCGGCCAGAAGCAGAGCGAGCAGGGAGGAGGGAGCCGGGCTGCTGACGTCAGCGGCTGCGGCCGCCGGCCAGAGCTCCCGGATGTGTGGAAAAGGACACCTGTCTAAAGACAGGAGTCCTCTTCCCCCTCCCCCCCGAAAGGTGCCAAATGTGACACCTGAGGGGGGGAGGAATCCAACCAGCGGAAGTTCCACTTTTGGGTGGAACTCCGCTTTAAGCACATTTCTACCATGGCAATTTTTAAGATTTTTCACAGGTGTTAAAATTTGCATTTTTAAAATCTCCACACCCCCAAATTATCTTGGTATCCTGAGATAATTTATTGTGGTCCTGGGCTCCCTGGGGCTGCAAGACAACCCTGAAATCATGGTGGGCAGCAGTGGCGGGAGGGAGGGGGATCATTCACAGTACCCTAAAAGTGATCACTTTTACATGAAAACCCTGAGCTGACTGAAAAAAACATTACTCAAAGCGGAGTTCCACCCAAACGTGGAACTTCCACTTATCTGATCCCCCCCCCCCCTCCTCTGGTGCCACATTTGGCACCTTTTGGGGGGGAGTGGGAACCTGTTTTTTTTACAGGTACCCTGTCCCCAGTTCCGGGAGACTGGGCTGCGGCGAAGTACGTCAGCAGTTCGGCCCTCTTCCTCCCTCCTCGCGCATGCACAGTAGGGACCTGGTCGTGAAGCCGTGATGCTTCACTGCCGGTTTCCCTTACCAGCAATGGCAGCGGCAGACAGAGGCGGCTCTAGGCTTTGTGAGGCCTTAGGCAAAACCTAGACATGAGGCCCCACTCACGCCCATAATGGGAAAAATAATTAATAAAAAGGGTAATACCCGCACTCACCCCGGAGTACAGATCCAAAACGGATTCCGGAGTGTTTCGGATCTCGGCGGAGACAGACGGCGACGGTAACGACCATTCCCTTTGGCCGTCACTTCGTAGTGCCGAAGTGCTGGTCCAGGGATGACACGTACGCGCTCCTCCCTCCTTCTCCCGGCTTGACGACTGCATGAAGCGGCGTCGGGTCAGAGGGCCTTGACCCCTGTCCCATGGACATTTTTTTTGTCCAAGGGTGAGGGGGGGTTTTCCACGGTTTACACCGTGGTCTCCTCCCCCCCCCCCCTAGTCTATTCACCTTCAAGG
>BLSH010280915.1:254697-296583 GCA_018402905.1 Glandirana rugosa | reverse complement strand
GTTTTTGCGTTTACCCACCCCTCTTTTTTGACACAGCTTGGGGACATCCCCACAAAGTCAAGAAGAGCTGCGTCTGTCAGTGAACGTAGGAGAAAAAGGGATTTTATTATAACTTACCGTAAAATCCTTTTCTCCGAGTTCACTGACAGACGCAGCACCCACCCCTCTGGGCTCTGTTTTGGTACGGCTTGTGTACAAACTGGAGAGCTCCTCTGTGAGGGGGGGTTTTAATGTAGGAAAGGAGGACGGCCCCCAGGGGAGGGGCCAGCTGAATTCTTTCCCTGCCTAGTTAACTCCTGGTAAGACGAACATAAAACCCCACAAAGTCAAGAAGAGCTGCGTCTGTCAGTGAACTCGGAGAAAAGGATTTTACGGTAAGTTATAATAAAATCCCTTTTTTATATAAATTAAAAAAAAAAAAGTTATAAAAAAATCAGTTTAAAACAATAATACCATAGTATAAACAATAATACAATAGTTAAAGACATAAATTAAACTATTATGGTTTTGTTTAATGCAGCCTTTTTCAACCAGGATGCCCAGGCACCTTGGGAGGCCTTCAGGTTTCTTCCAGGGTACCTTGGCAAAATTCCTAAAAATTTCTCAAAAATTGTATACAAGCCAGTGGGTGGATCAAGCCTCCCTTTTAGTTACACAAAGCCATGGGTTTTCATTGTGCACCATTACAACCTTCTATGACAAGAGGATGTCAGGCGCCTGTATAACGTCTTTGCTCCTCCCCCGCCCCTTTGCATCAGCACTGGGGTCACATTAGCTGAGTGAGATAAACTGCGGAGAAGAGAAACATTGGAATACTAGTCAGTACAGGTGTGCAAAGGTGTATTTACTCTGGAAGAATAAATCACCTCTAACATAGAGTGCCATATATGTCTGGATGCTGTTGTATTATGTTAAAATTAGTTTTGTTTTTAAGTTTTAGAATGGGGTGCCTTGAGAGTGTGCATAATTTTAAAGGGTGCCTTAACTTGAAAATGTCAAGAAACACTGGTTTAATGTATGGCTCACTGTCAAGTGTGAAAAAAGTGCCTGTATTTTGAAAGGATTGCTTAATTCTTTGGTATATTAAAGTGTAACTACAGGCAAAGTCTTTGTTTTCTCTTAGATAAAGTAGAGAAGGGTTAAAACCCCTATAATGTTTCTTTTTTTTCTGTTATTGTCCCATTGGGGAGATTTTCTGCCACTTGTTCCATTGGCGAAATTTGAATTAAGTGGGAATCTTTAAAAAATTTAGGTAAAATTAAATTTTAGACATGTGTCCCCGATGGAGGAATCCTTTTTACCTCCTGTTCCAGTTCCATCTGTAAAACTTGGACTTCTCACTTTTTGTCTATTGACAATAGTCACCAGGACAAACAAAATGGTACTTCTACCCAATGGGGACCCAGACAGCAAGGAAAGCTAGATGTTAGATGTTCTAACCATTCCTTATCCAAAATTACAAAAAAAGTAGTTTAACCTCCCTGGCGGTATGATTATGTCAGATTTTTGGTGCTGAAAGCTGTACAATTATTTTGCATGAAAATTTGGCATTTTATATTGTAGGCCTGCAATTCTTAGGAATAGCTCACTTAAATCTGTCCAAACAACAGTCTAGTAGACATCCCGGGTATGAAAAAGTTTGAAAAATGAAATCATAAATTATAATATAATAAATAACTAAAAATAATTATCAAAAATAATAATATAATAGTAATAAAATGTATTCAATAATGTAATCAAACCAAAAATGCAGAAATTTGCTCAGTTGCAGAATTGTCGCTGTCGTCACTTTCAGTTTCTGATCATAAATTTCCCCAAAAATCAGTATCACTCAATTCTGCAAATGATTCTTATTTACTATCGCTGTTTTCTAGCTGATCAAAAACCACTTTTGACGCAAAGAGACACTTTTTGGTTGCTATGGACATTCTCAATTTTCCAGCAGAAAGAATGACATTTATTATATAAAAGTGCATGCAGGGCTCTGGGCAAACCACTAGGGACAAAGGGGATGTGTAATGATTTCATACAGTAATGTAATCTATAAGATTACAGTGTACTGTATGTGCTGTGTGTGTTTCACTTTTTGAATTTCCCGCCGGTCTCCGTCCCCGTGCGACGCGACGCTCGCAGGGAATGGAGCCCGGCACACAGAGTCATCTGGCGGCGGACACAGCCCGCAGACACGGCGGAGGACATCGCTGGATCCAGGGGACAAGGTAAGTAACATTGCCTGGATCCAGCGATGCAATCCCGAGTGTGGCTCGGGGTTACCGCTCTTGGTACTGAAAATCCACCCCGAGCCACACTCGGGAATACCGCCAGGGAGGTTAATGGTTTTAGGCTGGGCTTACACTGGGTTCTCCGCATCCAATTTGAAATAGCAGGAGATTTTGACTGGCTCTCTATGGAGCCGGTTCACATATCTCCGCAGCAGGTAAAAACTCTGTGTGACTTTTGGTCCTTTTCAGGTCCGAACTCAGCCCAAAATTTTGCCTGAAATCGGACCTGAAACGGTAAAGGAGGACGCACCGGAACCCTGCTGTGAGCCTCTGTGTGTTGTAGTGTGAACCCAGCCTGAGATATACTTTTAATTTAAAACACAAGTAGTCTGTCAACCACACACAGTAAAAAAGGTCTTCTGTATCATGTTTGCAATCGGCACATCCTGCTTGCAAATTACTTTGGCAGGGATAAAACATTTTACTGCAGAAGAATTAGGTGTGTCAGGCATAAGTTAAATACAAAAAAAAAGACTATGATATGAAATGTGAGATATCCCTCCTGGTTCTGTGGGCTGTATTTGATAGTTACTTTTATATGTATCTTTATCTTTTTCCAGTCACTTTCTAAATGCCATTTTAAAGGGTTTCACAGCTACAGCCTTCTCAAAGTAAGAATGGCAAAAAGAAGGCAATTTACAATAAGATTCAATGACAGTTTGGAAAATATGAGGGATAGCCAAATCTTTCTACCTAACAAAACAGGCCTTGGTAGCAATGAGAATTGTGGACCTCTGTTAGAATGATTGTAGCTGATTAAAAACATAATTTTCTTCAAATACTCATTTCAGGCTAAGCTTATTAAAGCATGTGAAAGGGTGGCAAATTTATGTGAGTAGTCAAAAATAGACAGTGATCTGACATGACTAATGAATTATACCTTACTATTTGTTGTTTACTATCTTTGTGATGTCAAGGTACTGAACAAATTTCCCCATGCATATCCAGACTTACTTTAAATGCTAGTAGAATGTAGCAAGTCTCAACAACAGATGTTAACCCTAACTACATAATATTTACCGATAGTTTGGCCTGTTTTTTCTCATAAAATGTGGTTTTAATTTAATCCCTTTTCCATCTTAGTGTCACTAATGTCCTTCAGCCACTTCTTGTCTATAGGCTCTCGCTCTAGTGTTGGCTGCTTATGTTCAGGTCTGGCACCCTAAAAGTAACAACAGTGGACCATATCTGTGCAATTTGTTTCACAATAGCTGCTTACAGTCTCCATTGGGACACATTGCAGGGTGACAGTACAGGAGCAAACTTGGAAGACAGTTGTAATCCCATAGCAGGAAGTGCCCAAACAAGGTCCTTCTAGATATTTAAATCCTAACAACTTAAAGCTGAATTTTCGGATGCTTTTACTTTTTCCCTGAAACTTCTCTTTCCTATGCACAGTAATTATGAGCAGAAAATAGTATTGTACCCTGCTCCTATTCTGATAAAATGCTATTAAAAAAGGCTGACATCACCAATTGTCTTCTCATGCTGTGGCTGTGTCCTACTAGTGAGGGGAGGGATCAGTGTAATACCCAACGCCACATCCTATGAGTGTTAGGCACACCTCAGTAACCTACATGGGGCTGTAACACAATTGGTGGCCCTGCTCAAGGAGATAACACAATTGGGACCAGTTGTATGAACCAGATACTAATAAAAGGGAGCCCTGTGAAGCATGACCTTCCAGGGTGGCTGTTGTTTGAATAGCAAATTTATTTACAGATTCATCTAAGGTAAAAAAACATTGTTACACAGGAACATTATTATTCCCGGCCAGAGTTCAGCTTTAAAAATTAAATCCTAATGCTTACCTTTCCATTCCCTTGACTATAAAAATGGAATACATATTAACTAGCATTCCTACCACTGGATGGTTAAAACATTAGTTCAATTTGCCTGTCTCATATAAAGCATCAAAGGACAGACATTTGCACCTGCCACAACATCTAAGGCTCAATTCATTATGCTATAAAGACCTTTATTTTCCATAACATCATTTTCAGCTATAAAAAATGAAAGTAAGTCACGAGACTGAAAATAATAACTGTAATGAAGATATAGTTTAGTGCATTGAGCCCATTTAGGGAAAGGATTAGAGCTTTGAGTTTTGAAAAATGTCTTCAGGACTGTTCATTAACAATAACAGCCCTTGGCTACTATTCTGGATCTTTGAGATAATTGTTGTGGACACTCTATGCATATCTATCTGATGAGTGGTTTGAGAGTAGTGGTCTATTCATCAACTATTTCAACCAAGATTCACATAACTTTTATCTAATAGTCATGCATTTTTTTCTAACTGACTCTTAAGTGAAAATATGTGACTCAAGGGTGAAATTTGTGTGAATCTTGGTCCAAAACGGTGATAATTAGGCCTCTAAGCATTGTATGTTATAAATGCACAATTTAAATATATTTCTTAAATCTGGCTCATGGCATAGGCAACAAATTAAGTCATCTTTGATTGTGCTAAGCATCTTTTATCTGTTATTCAGGTGTTTGTTCAGGATGGGGTGATCATTATAGCACCTTTGATGGGACATATTACAGTTTTCAAGGCAACTGCACATATGCTTTAGTGGAGGAGATAGAAAAGAAGACTGATAATTTCGGTATTTATGTTGATAACTTTGACTGTGGATCAAAAGGTCGTGTCTCCTGTAGTCGTAATGTTATCATCCGATATGAAACTCAGGAAATCCAAATGAAAAAGAAGAGCTTACCTCATACCGATGTCCAGGTAAGATCATGTACAAATATACTACAAGGGGGATTTATTAAAACTAGTGTACACAGAATCTCATGCAGCTGTGCATAGTAACCAATCAATTTCTAACTTCAGCTTGTTAAATTAAGCTTTGACAAAACTGGAAGCTGATTGTTTACTATGCACAGCTGCACCACATTCCGTGTGCACCAGTTTTAGTAAATCCCCTTCTATGTGTTGCCCCTTAAACTAGAAGTGGATTAAAGGGGACAATGATGTGTGTGCATACATTTTTGCATAATGTATTATATATATATATATATATATATATATATATATATATATAAAACAATAAACAATAGCTGCCTTGCTGTTTCTTAGTGTAGACAGTCCCAATGAAAGTCTTTTTTTATGTAGTTAGTGTCCACAGAGCTGTTCAACGTTGCTCCAACCAGCCTTATTATTATTGATCATGAAACAAACATAAGCAATATTTGCAAAGAAAACCTCATTAAACATAAAAATAAACCCCAAACCCATAAAATAAACCTTAGTTCCTTTGGTACGTACTATACAGTTTAAATATCTAACAGGGAAGGTGAACCTCTCCCAAGCTGTTTCTACAAGGTTGGAAGCATACATTTGTCTAAAAGGGCCTTGAATTCTGTAGTATTAACTGTACGGTTTACAACATTTATATGGAGTGTTCATATACTTTTGGCCATATAATATATATACCTCCCTTTTGTAAAATTCAACAGAAAACACTGGGGTTATTTATTATAATATAATAAAAATTGAAAAATGTCTCTCTTTTTTGCAGGTTGTTGTAAATGGTGAAGTTGTTGGTGTGCCCTATAAAAAATATGGAGTAAAAATTTATAAAGTTGGCATTAATCATGTTGTGGAAATTCCTGAGTTGAAGACTAATGTCACTTTCAATGGGGAAGATTTCTCTGTAAACGTACCATCTAATGTTTTTGCGAAAAACACACAGGGACAGTGCGGTAAGCTTTGTGCCCTGATTATCCAATCTGTGATTTTTATGGTGTTTCAAGATCATTTAACAATTACTGTAAAAAATGTGAAATGAAATTAAATATTGGAATATTTTTTAGCTTTTGGAAATTAGTTGGATACATTTTTATTTGCAATTGTCCTTTGCACTTTTTGTAAGGGCCAATTAAAGGTATACAAAAGAAAATACAAGTTGCATGTGGGGGTTCTGTTTATCATCATGCTCCTGGCAGGTTCTCCTAGCAGGGTGGAGAATCATGGTGGTCATATGATCAGGAACAACACATACAATAGTGGTTCTCTGTCCTGTTTCTATGACCTTAGGCTGGTATAAACCCAGTTGATGTGGTAAGAACTGGACTTAGCCTGCAGCTGAGCAATCCAGGGAGAGTTCTTACCACACCAACTGGGTTTCTACCTGCCTAAGGTCATAGAAACAGGACAGAGAACCACTATGTGTGGTTCCTGATCATTTGACCACCATGATTTGTCAACTTTTTTCACATATGCTTTGTCTTCTGTGTGAGTGCTTGGTTTTTCTTAGCATTGGGACCAGGCTGTAGTTTATAGACTTGTGTCCTCAAGACAAAGTCAATAGCCAATCTGTGTGGGTACCAGACATGTGATCATCAAGATTAGTCAATGTGGGACTAACTTTAGCTCTGCCTGAAGTTCTGTGTTCCTTTTCTCCATTGTGCAGACACTGAGTGGAGCTCTGAATACCAATCCAGCTCTTCACAAAATTTATTGATGGTCGCTAAATGGAATAACAGTTTTACTAACCAAGAGAAGCAGCAGGGAGTGAGTTGGTATTTGCATAATTAGGTGCCCTGGGTTCTGGTGAAGAAAGGTGCCTGCTAATGTACTCAAATAGAAGTATACTTATTTACCCATATTAAGGTAGCTGGAGGATTACTTTAGGGCCCCTTGGGACCTGTCTGGTGATTTGTGTTACCGAATATTTGTTAACATGCCTTGATTTAAGGCAGCCCATTCATTTCGTTTTTGATTATTTAATTATTGATTATCTAGTGTTCTGTTTCATTTCGTAGCCCTGTATAGTTTATATAAGGACTGGATGACACAATACACTTAATTACAAAAAATGTAAAATAAAGGATGGACTTACAGATACAGTTATGAATGCTTGATTCCTGCACCAGCTTTACTTGTTATTTTGTTCATATGCAGGTACTTGCAGTAATGACCAAACAGATGACTGCAGAACAAGCAGTGGGGAGATTGTTTCAAGCTGTGCAGCTATGGCTGACACTTGGATTGTGCATGACTCAAATAAACCCACATGTGATCAACATAAGCCTACTCAACCCCCTCCAACCAATGAGCCCTCTGTTGTTTGCCCTCCATCACCAATGTGTGACCTCATGATGGGACCGTAAGCATTTAGTCTGCAATTCTGTTTGTAGAGGTGTCAGAAGAAATGTATGTTTTTCCTCCAAGTATATTCTTAATATACCTTAGTTAATAGGGGTTATCTTACCAAATTGTTATAGATCTTTATCTGAGATACTCTTCAGATGCCATATGAAAATCTTAGATTTCACATCACTCTGTGTTCTGGGGACAGTGGTCTCCTGACAAATTGAAAGAGATAATCTACGCAAGGGACACTTAGAAATTGGATTTTTTTTTTTTTAATGTACGTTTTAAAGTTTACTGCTCTACTAAAGTGACCCTTTGCACTTCCTATTAATTCAGCATAAGATGATTTTAAAATACGTTTTTAAACTTTATTTACTTATTAAAACTAATAGTAACCTAATCCTTTAGGAAGTAAGCAGGTAGGAAGGTAGGAGGGTCCTAAGCAACTCAGCAATAAAGACTTTTTCTTAATAAAAAAAAAGAAGCTGAAAGCAGCTGCAGATTTTGTACTTTTCTGCCTGTGGTCAAGGTGTAGTTGAAACAATTAAGCTTTATGAATGGAGCCTAGAACTAGAGTCCCTACCTCCCACCATACTCATGAGCAAATTGATTACTAATAAGTATTACTCTTTCAATATTTTGTCTCAGTCATTTATCTGATAAGGATCCACGCTTCATGCATAAATTTTGATCCTAGAGAGACCAAAAATACAGTCCTATAGTCTGGATTTACCTTTAGGCATTTAATGTGTGTAGGCAGACAAAAACAAGAGATACATTTCCCTTGCATAGTTATACAAAAATGATTTACTGGTCAATTAGAATGTAATTGTATTTTTTTTTTCTTGTGTTCCTTTTCCCTTAAAAGATTTTTTCAGAAATGCCATGAGATAGTCCCACCAAATGATTACTACCAGGCATGTGTTTCTGACAGCTGCCATGGCTCCCCCTCCAACATGCCATGCACCAGTTTGCAGCACTATGCTCTACTCTGCGGAGATCATGGAATTTGTATTGACTGGAGAAGTCAAGCCATTGAATGTCGTAAGTTACATATTGAATATTTTATTTGAGTGACTTGTTATACTAAGATATGGACTTAAAACACTGAACATAATTGTAAGGCTCACAAATAAGGTAGATGCTGGAGCATCAAGTACTACATAAAAAGGTATTTAACTTCCTTTTTATATCACAAGATTATCAACAAAGATTTGAATGCAGCATGTTAAGGATGAGATACAATAACACGTTTTTAACACAGAGTAGGACATTTGGAAATACTCAACAGGTAGTAGGGGTAGGGTTACATAATCAGATGTCTCTCTGATGTACTTGTATCTCTTTCATCTATAATAATGAGTTTGTGATAAATGAACTTGCAAAATATATTATGTTTTGCTGTCCCTTTATGCTTAGATCCCTCCTTCAACATATTTGCATACATTCTTTGTTATGAAGTTTTTGTTTCCTTTTGTTATTTGTCTTCACCTCATTAAGGCCCACTTGTTAAATGAAGCACAGTGCTACTCCTGAACTATTGGAAGTGTAGGGGAGGCATATTCAAATAAAAATGCTAATTGTTCACACATAACAGTAATAATAACAGTCCAGTACTGGTTCAACATTCAAACATTTGACTTGAACAGCCACATACATCTTCAACATGTTATTGCTTTTCATTTAGCCATGGAGTGTCCATCTCACCAAGTCTACAATGCCTGTGGTTCAGCTGTTCCGAGAACTTGCCAGACCACGTAAGTGTCTATATACTACACTGAATGCCTAGTAAACCTACAATTATTGTACAACGATGATAAGCTTGGATTTTATTAAACTATTGTCATTAAATTGCAATATTGATGATTGTGACTAACAGAATTGGAGAGTTCTAGACTGGTGCTAGAATGGCAGAGGAAACTGTAGGTTAAACAAGGTTATAGGCCAGATATTACTGAATCAATGCAAATAGGTACAGGACTACAGTACACATGGAATAGACAGTAAAGAATGATCAGTGTTGTCAACTGATGGTGGATGATGACAATTGAGGTGCAGGGGACTGAATGTGTCTGGTCTTTCTGAGAGTTGCTTAAGGGTTAGATTAGGTATTACTAAACGGCGGATCACAGTTCAGATTGGGAGTGAGTCAATGTCCTATCCGGACTGCCACAATCCTGCCATTTAGGTGCTGTTCTGCTCAGAGCCATCACTGCCGCAACTGTCATTCTCATTCTCACAGAGCCGAAGGTGTGAGGTGGGACATGTTCGCCAGCCACAGAAATGTGAACCTAGCCTAAGAGAAGAGGATAGGCTGTGATATGAAGGATCTGACTCCTAACACAAAACCTTTGCTGGACAAAATGTTTACTTTTAATTCAATACTTCTGGGGTAGATTTTGCAGTGCAAGCAAATTCCAGTCAATAGATGTTGTGATTTCTCAGCTGACAGTTACTACAAACAAGTAACAAGGACAGCCAGAGACAACAAGGTACCGTAAAGACTGGGGAAGAGGACACAAGCGATACTCAAGCAAGACCAGACAGAGTGAGCTAAATGGAAAGCAGAGGATACTAACGGTGGCAAGATAGCTAACAGAGAATGTGAGACAATAAACAACCAAACAAAACCCAGAGGAAGACAGAAGACACAAATGTAGGTCCTGGGGCACTAGGGAAAAATCTGAGAACAAGGAGAAAGATGGTAGTCAAAAACCAAAGTAAAAATATTTGACAGAGAAAATACAGATGCCTCCTGAAGGAACAGTAAGGGAATAGATATCCAGGAGGTTTTTTGGGAGATCAGAAAAGTGGGAGTACCAGACAGCACAAGGTGGTGATATAATGTAAGTGTACAGACAAGTGAAGATACTTAAAAAGGGTTGTGGAAAGAACAGAATTGAACAGATTCTTCGTTAAAACCTCTTAAGAACTCACAATAGTATTACTGACAAATAAATATTTTTCTGCTTGTTATATGAAATCAATATGTAAATTACAATAAACACAGTCATATATGTACTTATTGTGTTGTGGTGCTATTCATTTGAATGGAACCTTAATGCCCTAACCTGCGATGCAGTGGACCACTGCACAGAACTATTGATTTAATCCTAATACATGTTATCTTCCAGTCCTGAAGAACAATCACTAATCAAGAGTGATAAACGTGTGACTGAAGGGTGTTTCTGCCCTGTGGGTACAATGCCATTCAGCCCTGCATTGGATGTTTGTGTATCTACCTGTGGTAAGTAGCCATGTTCTGTTCAAGTGTCCAAGGACATCTAAATTCCTAACAACAACAATTATATATATATATATATATATATATATATATATATATATATATATATATATACAGAATCAGAGTGAAATATCTTCTTTAATGTCAGACACTTTCTATAATTTTATGAATGTCTAAGACTACCCAGTCCACAGGGTGACAACACTGCAGTGTAGTTCCACTGCAGAAGGAACAGAGTTGTCTTCCTGTTAAAATAATGATAATGGAACCACTGGCATGATCAACAGATAATATTATTATGCTACAGTGGAACACTCAGAAAAACAAAACCTGCTGTGCTAAAGATAGTGACATATAAATATATATTATAAATGTAAGATGAACAGGTGTTGGCACCCCACAGGTGACACTGGTACAGAAAAAGAAATAGATTAATAAATTTAGGTTATGCAGCCCACCTACCTTCAGGCAGAATGCCTGAATCCAAACAGAGTAGTGTATAAATAGTAAGGTGTATATGGCGCTCACCTCTACCCAGTGTGAACAAACTACTCAAAAACAATATAAGTAACGCAGTGATAAATGCAAATACAGGTGCTTAGAATGAAAGTGCAATGATAAAACAGTTTCGCATTTCTGAAAACCATACTAAGTTCATAAGTGGTGATGAGAAATCAATTCACAGTGATATGATTGAGAAAAAATGTCCATCAGATTTGTGCTAGTCCTAAGATAAATCACAGTAATTATTTGTCCATAGTTATTTCCTGTTATGAAAGAGAAAGCAGGAATTCCTTCAACCGTGCTCTAAAAAAGGGGGTGCTGGAAAGTCCTTCTTAAAAAGTGCTTCACCACAAACATGAGCGTCAAACATCCTCCCTTAGAGGGGACAGCCCATGGAAACAAATACATTGGTACTTCCTGATGATGTGTTCATTGGAACACAAAATGCATAGAAGCCACGCCTCTTCCTGACATCATTTCCGTTCTTCCTGGTCCCAACTTCCGGAGCGGTGGAATGCACGCTGCATAGACACGGATCCAGTCGCATCCACACACACTGTTACTGTCAGTGCCGGCATATTGGCCCACATACATGTGAGTGTAAACTTTAAAGAGTTCTCGCATTGTGCTTATATCATTTTAATTAAACTGTGTTGCCCAATGAGGATTTCTGGTATTTTTTTCCATGGATTGTCCCCTCTGAGGGAGGATGTTTGACGCTGCACCTAGTAAACCTGTCTGCTGTACCATATTTAAATATGGCACATTTTGAGCTGTTGTCCAGTGAGTGTGAACCCCTGGCTCATGTTTGTGGTGAAGCACTTTTTAATAAGGGCTTTCCAGCACCCCCTTTTTTAGAGCACGGTTGAAGGAATTCCTGCTTTCTCTTTCATAACTGGAAATAACTATGGAAAAATAATTACTGTGATTTATCTTAGGACTAGCACAAATCTTATGGACATTTTTTCTCATTCATATCACTGTGAATTGATTTCTCATCACCACTTATGAACTTAGTATGGTTTTCTGAAATGCAAAACTGTTTTATCATTGCACTTTCATTCTAAGCACCTGTATTTGCATTTATCACTGCGATACTTATATTGTTTTTTTGAGTAGTTTGTTCACACTGGGTAGAGGTGAGCGCCATATACACCTTACTATTTATACACTGCTATGTAAAGATAGTGATAGACTTCATCATATATGTCACATTTAATATTGCCCACAGTTACAATTTGAGTAGTACCCCCCCCCCCCCATTCTTCTAATATTCACCTTCCCTTCACTACCCCACTGTAACAGATTGAAGTGAAAAAGCTCTCTTTAAGCCCCGAATTGTACTTGTAGGAGCTACGCAGGGTTAAGGACCCCTGCCTCACATGACAACTCTCTGGCTTGGCAATCAGTTTATGAGGCAACCAGTGATGCATTATGGTATGAAGGGGGGGTGTCATATGCTCCCCCATACCCAGAAGTACCAGGTATTTTTGTTAGCTCCAATGGATGAACATAGCAGTGGGAGAGCAACTGTGAATATAAGCAGTAGGGGGCCCAATTAAGAAAAGCTGTTGCTTTGTCCAGCTTGTCCTCCTTCACAAAACATATAGTCTATATATATTTATGAAGCATGCACTTATTATTCAGAGAGACATAATTCACATATGTGATCCATTGTCACTACAGTCAGAGCTGTAGGTCTCAGGGAGAAAGGCTGCACAAGGCAGAATAGGTGTGAAGAGGCTACAGGCCCATCCAGAGAGGCTATGAAAGCAATGCTGACTTATGTAAAGTGATTATTTGAAGTGTTCCATCTATAACACAGCCTTTAGCTCAGTAGTGGTACTTTGTATAGCATTAGTGGCTCACTTAATGATTGTGTCCACTGCCTGTTTAGTGCACAATTTAGCTTAGCTGAGTTGCTTTCAGTCAGCGAAAGCCATAGACTGTGTTATTCATATATAAAAGCTACATGGAAAATTGGACATTTTACTTATGACAGCCAATCAGATGTTTAATTTGATTCCGTCACCTTCACTGGGTAACAATCATTGGTTGCTAAAAAGCAACACACCTACCTATGCATTCTCTGTATTTGGTCACAATATTATAAAATATTACAATAAGAAGCAATAGTAAGCGCCTCAAGTCAAGTACCAGTAAGTGCAATATATTACATGGAGGATTTGGAGTATTCACAGTGGGTATATGATAATGGACAAAGGGTACCCTAATACTTAGTTTTTTAAACTGAAGAAAACATTAAGAATTGTTTTTTTCCCCTGGCCTTCTTTTATTACGTAATAGTCACTTTGACAGAAGACATGATCATAGATCTAACACTGTCTTTCTTTCAGGATGTGTTGGACCTGACAGGATACCACGGGAGGTATGTCCTAGCATGGATTCCATTTTCTGTCATGTGCTTTTCTGATATCAGCACTAAAACCTACACTGCTTGTATAGCACAGTGCCAAAGCTGCCTGTACCATCGCTTGCTTTCCATTATATTGCTGTCTAACATTAAAGTAGAATAGGCAAAATATTTTCTTTCCATTTTGGATAGAACAAGGTAGGGTTTTATAATCCATGTAAGTTTTTTTCCATCTGTGACCCATTGGGGAGATTTACCTTCACTTCCTGTCCCATAGCCAAACAGGAAGTTAAAGACCATCCTTGCAAATTAAGGGAATCTCTTCAGGTCCCTAGTTAACCATAACTAGTGTCCCCATTGGAAGATTTTTCTTCTATCAGTTCTTTGAGAACAACCCTGAATTTTGCATTTTAGTTTACTTTCACTTTCAACGATAATCATAAACAGGACAAATAGAGTGGGTGAATCTCCCTAACAGGGACACAGACAATAATAAAAACCTCATAGGTGTTCTGGTCCATCCCCACTCTGTACAAAACTAAAAAAAGTTTTGCCTATAGTTATACTTTAATACAGTTCTAAATCATTGATTTGTTTTAACCCTGGGTGATTGAGGGAACAAGACCCTAGTCTGTTCTGCTACAATTGCATAGTTTAGAGGTATTTATCCTATTTATATTCAAATAATAGATTCTTTATATTCCAGTTTTCGTTTCCAGTTCTGTTCTGTTTTGCTTTTTAATTGCAAAAATATAGAAGCTTATTAGCTCTGCGTTAAAAAATACTAGTCCTACTAATTAGGCTAAAGGGTCTTAATTTGATTTAATGCTGTATTCATGGATGTCAGGGAATTTAAGCTTGAGAGTTCTCATTGTTGCATTCATTTTACCCAATCTGAAAACAATATGCTGTAGAGGGCTAATTACTTTTGTGCTCACATCTCAATCTAATTGAGGTCCGAAGAAAATAAACGTGGGAAGTACAGCTTGTTTGAAGCTCATAGTTTCATTGCATTTGTGTACAACTATTCTACAATAGACTGTTAAATTAGTGTTCTTTGCTGTGGTGTCGCCAAATATATGTACCCTGGAATCTCTAGTGGTATCCAGTCTAAATTATTAACAAGAGTTTTCCTACACAGTTTGGAGAAGAGTTCCAGTCTGACTGCCAGCAATGTGTTTGCAGAGAAGGTGGCAGTGGCATCACTTGCCAGAAACGCCAATGTTCCAAGGTGAAACCCATCAAGTGTGATCTGGAAGGTTTCTATGCTGATGTTCAGAGCAATCGTTTGGACCCCTGCTGCAATGAATCCGTGTGCAGTAAGTGTTGCCTGCATCTTGTTTCATTGTTATTATAAGGTGATGTCGACACAGGCACTGAAAAAGGTTTATTTGATATACAATTCCAAGTTCCAGTATGTGATTTGGTCTCCTTACCTAACACTACATCTGAAAAGATGCAGTCAGTTATTTGACTTAGTATACAATCTGCAGTGCGTCACATCACATTGATTCAAATGTTGCATTCAACACATGGCATAAACCTCCAAATAGCTGATTGCCACATTTCCACCTACAAATGCTTCACTGGGACAGAATTTAAAAATCAGATGGAGTGGCAAGCAAAGTGATAGCACTTTACATTGTTTTCCTATCAAAAATGGAAAGATGATAGAGCCACATTGTAAACTTGGGAAAACTGCAACACTGCTTTTCCCAGATAAACATCTATCAGAAAACATGTAGGGGAGGTACATGTTTTGTTCCTATTTATGTGCCCATTCCAAGTCCTCCGCATGTCTATACTAACTATGCTGAAGCCCGGAAAAAGGCACATCTGATGAGATACATTGCAAACTTTCGGTGCTTTGCCATATGTTAGATGCACCGTCATCCAGCCAAATGTTGTATAGTGTGTGGGAAGAAACACATAATTGTTCAGAGCCAGGTTCAAGTATGCAAACTAGGCACTCTCTTAAATGCCATGATTAAAGTTGGCTATATTTAGGGATATTAACAGCTGCTCATTTTAATATATTTGTGTATTTTTTTTTGTTTGTTCTATGTATACCTCCATGTATAAAAGTGATATTGAATACAAAAGTAAAAAAAAATGTGAATTTGTAAGAGAAAAATGTAGAGTGAAAATTGCACTCAATCATCCTGCTGTCTTCAGCATTAAGGTCTAAATCCTGCAGTATTTGTGACAGCTTGGTCACTCTTTCACCTACTCTGTGTGATGGGGATAGTCTTACTAAGTGCAACGGGTCCAAAACTTAGCATAGGGAGAGTGGCTGCCAGTAGTTTTTCCAAAACATAGCTTTGAAGAAGCAGGTCTCTGGGTTGGGGTATGGTGGTTATTGTGCTTTAGCAGCTATATTCAACTTTCAATGAGCCTTCATTTAACTACAACTGGATTTCTTTCTCAATAGCTAATGTATAAAAATGTAAATCCCTACTCCCTTTACTTTTAGTTTAGATACTGTAAAAAGAATAAAAAAAAAAATTGAGTTTGTATTTTTTTTCGCTCCTTGTAAAGACTAATCACATATAGCTTGTTGTCATGCAGAAATAGTGGAGACATACAATGATTTATATAGTCATTCTGCAGATAGCAGCAGAGCTGTGTCTTAAGCATAAATTGATGATTTACGCTTTAAGTCTAAGCAAACCATATTGAACATAACAGAGTACTATTAGAAAACAGACTTCCATTGACAGCTGTTATCACTGTCTAGTCCTATTGTCTAAAAACTGAGAGAAAAATTGACATACATAATAAAGAGGAGACATAGATGAACCGAGAACCGACTAAAGGCCAGCAGTTAATAAATAAATTATCTGGAAATCAATACATGGAAAGGGAACTTGTATCATTTCTCCATTAACTATTTTTTTTTTACATTACCAGAATGTGATCCCAAGAAATGCTCAAAGAATCCTCCTATCTGTGACCTTGGCTATGAAGCTATTGGTGACATACCAGAGGGACACTGCTGTACTGTATATACTTGTGGTAAGTTCAGAGTACAAGTTATGTTGTAAAATGAATATGTATAAAAAGAATGTTGAAAATAGGAAGCTGACAAAACTGGATAGACATAATAAGGATTATTAAACTAACAGGGTTTATGAATGGTTGAAGCTGTCTTTTCGATGGCAGAGATGCCAATTGATTGTCTGCCGGAGCAACTGTCAGGTTATAAGTGGTAAATCTATAACTTCCTCCATGGCATCTTTTGATTCAATGCTGATGGGTTCCATTGCTTCTTATTCTTTTTTTTTAACATGGAGCCTGTGCCCCAAGAGTAGACATCATAGGGGAGGCTGCTAACATTGGAGACATAGGAACAACTGGCACAGTGACCCAGGTGAAAACCAGGTTACAGACATCATGTTGGAAGTGCATATTGTACATGCAGTAATATCTCATCTGTAAGTCTGAATAGTGCCGAACTATCTATTTTGAATAAAAGATTGTTTTTTTGTCTTAAAGCAAGGATGAACACATCTGTTCTTAAACAAGATCTATAATAACTTTATAGAAAATCATGTCTTAAAGCAGTATTTCTGGGATGCCTTCCAATGGTCTATACCGGTATACCGGTAGTCTCCAAACTGTGGCCCAGGGGCCGGACGCGGCCCTTTGCTTGCTTTTTTCTGGCCCTTGGAGCACTATGTCATCCACTGACACCAACTAAGGGGTGCAATTCCTCCCAATGAACACTATGGGGCACAATTCCTCCCAACGACATTATCTATTTGGCACAGTTCCTCTTACCAAAGATGGGGCATTGTTTACTCCTACTTATGCCGGGAAATTTTCTGCTCCCGATGGCCATGGTCTGGCCCCACTGTCTGAAGGAAACTGGCCCTTTGCTTAGAAAGTTTGGAGACCCCTGGTCTATACGATCATTAGGTATATAAAGTAGGAGCATTGCGGTATCACTGACATTGTTTCCTGCAGTTTAATTATTTATAAGAAAGATGGAGGCGGATGTTTCCTGGTCTCTTGCAGACAGGGCAAAGAATTAACACATACCTAGGAATTGTACTAGAGAACAAATAGAAGCTTTGCACTCCTTATCTGCTGTGTGAGATAATATTATCAAACCAGCAGATAAGGGAGGTTCTATTATTGTGATAAATATGTTTACTTATGAGAAGGAAGTTATAATACAATTATCTGATACTTCTGTGTATTCTCCGGTGCAAGTTAACCCCACTGTTATGGTACAAAACAAGTTAAATTCTATAACAACTAAGGTTTGAAATCAGGATATTATTGGTAATGAACTATAACATATTTTATTCCAAAGTAGCCTTCTACACTGATATTTTATATTGTTTCGAAAACATAAGGGTCCTTTACATCCACCTGGGAGACACATAGTGGCTGGCATGAATTTAATCAGTGTGTTTTTCTGCAGCAATATATTAAGTTAGTTAATTTTTCTCTTTTGACACAGGGTAAAAATTCATATATACAGGATGCAGCTGATTTTTTACACCAAAATATATCTAGTTTGTATGCTAATATCCAACATGATTTGGGTATACTTGCATGCTGATGGCTTCTTGGGATATCTAAATTGTATAGGTGTGCCCAGATTGAGGATTTATTTTTGACAAATAATTATTTTCTTTTTTAAGTATCAGCATTTTTTGCAGGTACGAGGTGCATCGATAGGCTCACATGATGCCCCTCTCGTTTGTTAATTTATTCGATTTCTTATATATTCTCTAAAGTTTTATTTCAAAATTACTGTTGATACCAGTTGGTGACAGTGAGTCCTTATATTTATTTGATAAATATCTAATTTGTTTGGTTATGGATTCAGAGGTGAACATGATGTATGATAAGGTATTTATTCCTTTTCTTGATACATGGATACCAATAAGGGGAGAGACCATAATCAGCTGCTTCATTTTACTAGTTTTCACCCTTCAGGCGTTTAAATTGATACCACACAGGCAATTTCTGTTGGTTAAGAAAGTGGTTACAGAGGAAGACCTACTAGATAAAAGGTTAGATGAAATGGAGAGTAAATTGAATACTAGGGTGTATCCACGTTACTATGCTTAGAAAAAAATGATCTCAGGTGGATAGGAGGGTTAATAATATTAAGAACAGAATGACATTTGTTACACAGCATCACCTGTTGTCAAGAAATGCTTATGCTATCATTAAAACAATCTTAAGTGTAAATCTGCCCACAAACTTCAACACTTAATCAGCGCAAGGTAGCACTTAACATTCGATCTTCCAATAGTCAAGCAGCCGTTTTAAATAAATAGAAATGATAACACAACACATATAGGAGTGGCCTAAGCAATATGTGTAACAGCGCTAAACAGTTCTTGATGGTATCAATAGGAAATAAAGATAGTCCATAAGTGCTATCACACAGTGATAGGAGGGGGGTAGGTAACAATCCAATGTGCAGCCTTTCACCGAGAGTATGAGGACAACACCGCCACACGTGCCGCTCCCTTTGCAATGCCCACTTACCGGACAATATTGTAAAATCAGCTTGTAGTTAGGTCACTCTAACGGATAGGTCTGCAGCACGGTCTCCTCACCGACATCAATACCGAAAATAAAAGAGGCTCCACATAGTGTGTAACAGTACTGAAGAATCCTTGGTAGCCTTTTTAGCAGAACTCTCCATTCCGATTTGCAGTTATTTTCTAAAACTGTAAGATCCAAATGTAACTTCCATGCCGCATGGAATCCTAGAGACCAGCAGTCCTCCAAACCCCTAGAAATCAAATTTTCTGCATGTGTGATTGGCCTGCTGTCAGGAGGTGGTAATTAGGTTGTTTTGAGGTATATTATATATACAGATTTTTTTTTTGGGGGGGGGGGTGCTATTTTTAGATGTTATAGGTGATTTGAGCTATATTTTGGATAAGGCCCATTCATACTTGCTTTGGTCTCAGAAGAGGCATCCACATTCAGATTGCTCTTCAGAGAGCATTTGACAGGTGGTGAGAAAGCTCCTCTCGGCCTGCTTTAACCCCTTGGATGGAAATGCCGCAACTTTGTGCATTGCATGAAGTTGCGGTGCGCTTGCATAGCAGCCCCATTCACTTTAATGGGTCACAATCGGGCACCTACCAAAAGTGAAAGGGGATATAATTCCTGCCGTGGCAGTAAACCAAAGCATCATGGCCTTGGCATGAATACACCCCTGGCTGCTGCCTCTGCAGCTAAAGGGGGAGAAGATTTGGGGGGGGGAACTGCAGCTCGGCTCCCCCCAACCTTCACATGTGAACTAGCCCTTAGATCTATTTGCTGCCTTACTCATGAGTCAGTTTAGTATGCTCTTCCAATACTTGTTCTTCATTGACAATATTATGGTGTTTAATTACTTTGTATCTGGTTCCTGTGTATGTATAAATGTTGTTAAACTCTGTAATCTTATTTGTGCCGTGTTCCTACCTTGAGGAAGGACATCTGGTCCAAAAACTTGCACTGTAATGGAACGCTGATATTGATTTTATGCACATTGCTGATACTTTGTATTGAATAAAGAAAAGGAGAGCTGCAACCCTGGACTTAATTTGTATACTGTATATATTTTGTTTATTTGCTCTGTTCTTTTGCAGTGAGGAAGAAGGTCTGTGTGCGTGAACAAGCAGAATACTTGGTAAGAACTAAAGAAAAACACTTATAAATAATTAAGTAAAAAATTGATGTGATGTTTCTTACTGTAAATATATTTCACAAAAACTGATGCAATTAAAATCAGACAAATAAATCACTGATTCCCTTCCATTTCAGTTTATCAATTGGGCAAAACATGCTGTTTTGTGCCCAATTGATGAACTGAATATTTTATTATTCATATTCTATCTGATGTTCTTGTATATAGATTATTTATTCAATGTTACTTGACATTAATTTTTATACATCCAATACTATTGGCTATTGAGTACTTTGTTTTACATATGATCCTGAGGAGGGGATATTGTATTGGTATTGATATAAGGTATTAATATGGAGATGTCCTAATGTTTTTTCTAACCCTGCTAAAGGGGGTATTTTTAGACCCCTAAAACAAATTGTTTTTTTGGATCCCCCTCCGTCTTTTATTGGAATAAAGTTGTATCTGGACCTCTTAGCAGTGGTATGGAGCTCCAATTTCCTTTTTTTTATTACAAAGCTCCATCATGGCAGTGGGCAAAAGGCATATGCTGATATATGTAAATGTTGATATTGGAGTTTTTTAGCCATATAAAATATGCAAAATTGATTTCTTTAGTAAGCAGGCATGGTATTGGGTCCAAAAATATTGCACGTTTCAAGTTGGGACTGTTTTCCAAACAATAAAGTATAGGAAGTGCAATGATATCTACATCCTATGCTATATTATAATGTATACTGTAATGTAATGAACACAGAAGCTGTAGGTTTAGATTCCTAATGCCCAGTCTAATTGGCATTATTATATGCACATTCTGTGCAATGCTACCTTGATGATTTCATTACGCTAACTGGGAAAGTGAAGGAAGTTATAGTAGTGATTGTATGCCAATAACACCTGTGCTTGCTAGAAATAAAGATTTACTGTATACTGTGTGATTGTACACATAGTTAAGTAATGCTGTATTATATATCTACAGCCTGGAGCTCCAGTGTACTCTGATAAGTGCCAGAACTGTGTGTGCTCAGAAAATGCTAGCACCCCTGCAGGGATAGAGATACAATGTAAACCTGTGCAGTGCAATATACAGTGTTCGGTGGTAAGTACTGGCTGACTGCAATTTAGAGAGTCTAACATGTCTGTTATGAGATCACAATCTGCAATGAACTGGTTGCATTACATTGCATTCAATTTAAAGTTACTCATAGTCATGACAGTCTCTAATTGATAAACCAGTGACTGTGGCACAGACAAAATGATATTGTTTTCCCTGGGCAATCAGTGCACAGGTCTCCCCCTCATCTGCTTTCCCTGACAGACAGCTAAATCTTATTGCTCAAGAACAAAATTGGCCCAGAATACCTTGTGAGACAATAGGACCATCCATACACCCCTGACCATTATCTAATGTCCAAGGCCAACTAAGG
The DNA here is from genome assembly GCA_018402905.1 of Glandirana rugosa. NCBI lineage: Eukaryota > Metazoa > Chordata > Amphibia > Anura > Ranidae > Glandirana > Glandirana rugosa. Next base: position 274,996 of record BLSH010280915.1, on the reverse strand, counting down.
CTGACCATACACGCTTTGAATCTTGACTGGTTTCAGCAGGAACCAACCGAGATTTGAACCGTTAATGGGCAGACTGAACCAGCCTGCTGGATTCTCCTGCGATTATCGCTAGTGGCTCTGACAGTACTCGCTGTCTTCCCCCCTATGGTTGCAGGAAAGAAATTTGCACTGTGTATGACCAGCCTTAAAGGACAAAGTGAGAGAGTCTCTACAAAGGGATCCTTCAACACACTGATACTTAGCTTGACTGTACTCTTTCTCTGCTCCTTTTTCAGACTCACCCAGCAGTGATACCCAGTGCTGCCGGGTATGGGGAGCATGTCACCTCCTCCCATGTGACAGTCTTGCTGCCAATAGCTAGGTCTGCCACATGTCAAATGATAGAGAGAGTGACATCATCAATTCCCCATACGGGATAAACCAGCAACCACTGGAGATTTTAGTGGGTCATGCAACCTAGCTCATACAATATCAATCTTGTATGAAATGTTTGCAGCTCCTTTCACTACTATAGTACTAATCCTACTACCCCCTTAATGCTTAGCAACTCATAAGAGTTTTTCAGACTAGCAGGAGAATACTGTTTTGATAACGACCAGCTCTTTTGCAATATATTAATTTCAATGCATTCCTTAACAGAGCTCTTAGCAACATGAAGGTAATATGCTACCAAGCCATCAAAAATATCTTTTGTAGTAGACCCTTTTGTATACCGCTGTAATAGTAAGCATTTATGCATAATCTCCCATACAGCAAATCTGGAGTAGCTTAAATGACATATTTCTCAATTCTGGCTATCATGGGCCTGTTTAATATTTGTAGTCCATGTGGCTTTTTTCTTTGCATAAATTTCAGCTTGAAATATTGAGCTTTGTAAACAAGAGCTTTTTTCTTAAATAGAGCAGCTAAGCATACCCTAAGAAACAAATAAACAGAAGCTAGACTGGATATGTAAATGCAAAATGATTATATGCAGCATATCAGATTTAACTGAATAAAAAGTAATACCATTTTATTTTTCCTCTTTTGAACATAATAACCACTGAAAGAAAATATATAAAAAATATTCAGTCATTTTAAAAATACATTGTCAGGTCAGAATATTACTTTCATTGCCATTACCTTACACATTCATGAATGTATGGGAGAAGGATGGTTATGGTGAATCTTTGATGTGCCTCTTTGAAGTGCAAGAAAAACATTGTATGTACTCCAGCCTTCTATAATCAGCAAAAGTCATTTACTAAGGGTTGTTTCTGTAAGAATTTACATGTTTGTAGTCATAATGTCTAGCATTGACAATGTATTCAGTCTGGAAGTGTGGGATTACAGAAACAATTAAAATGAACCTCTACTTTGGCCACTATTTCACTACAGTCACGTGGTCACGTGAATATTTACTTTTTTGGGGTTGTATTCAATATGTGCAAAGAGAGATCAAACAAATACTTATAAGTATAACATTTGATAAAAGTAATGACAGATACAGATAATATTAGAAAATATAAAAAGAATACTTAACTAAAGATGCTGTTTCTGCCATGGGTCCCTCCTATTATATGGCATGGTGCCGAGAGTCAGGATCAGGCACGTGCCTGATGATAGCTTTGAGGTGAGATAGTTATTGCAAGCTTTTCCCATGGTATATATAGGACTTCAATGCAAGGAAATGGTCAACCCACCTCCACTGGAGCAAAATCACCTTCTAAGGAAAATGTCAAATTCCTGAAAGGAGATTAGTTGACTGGCTTGTCCATATAATCAGTTTACAATCACATTGCTATAGCATGAAGTCAGCTAAAGTGACCATCATGATATGTTTTGTATGGCACCTTGACCAAGATCTGGAGGCTTGGATTTCATTAGTGAGCCACAATATTAATAAACAAATATGTAATGTGAAATTTTGCCATCAGCCACCAATCCCCCAGCAGCACATACTCACCTACTGTCAGCTTCCACCCCCCCGCCACTCTATTCAGTCATCAGGAGAATGAAAATACTTGTTACATGTGAGTACAGAACAGCACGTGCCACTGGCAGTGGCGGCTGCTGAAATGTTACAATGGGGGGGGCGCCAGACCCTGCCCTTCCTTTTTGACCCCTCCCACTTCTCATAAGCCAGATAGGATCGCCTGTTCTCTCCGCCAATCGGGAAACCAGTAACATACCCGTGCTTCCAGATTTGAGGAGAGGCCATTCAGTGTCAGAAAAGCAAATGTTCATTTGCTTTTCTAAAACACGTGAGTGAGCTTGCGAGCGCCATGCTCTGTGCTCCAAGCCACTCTATTTTGAAGCCTATTAGAGCCTATGGCTCTAATCTGGTGCTTAAAAAACCCCCGCCATGGTAATTCATGCGGCCAGCATCCTGAATCTATCCATTTAGCATGAGGGGGTGACTAGATAGAGGGGGCAGTGCCCGTGCGCTCTTAATGGACGGACCAGCCCTGGCCACTGGTACGGGTACATATGGGCAGGACAACAGTCCATGCTACGTAAGCTCTTACTTGAGCTTAGACACAACTATTGTCCTTTCCCAGCTGAATGGAGCACTGGGGTAGCGAAAGGAAGGTAAATATGGACACAGGGGGACAAAGGGAACATGTTGCCTTTCTCTGCATAGACAGAGCAGAAGAATGCTTCCTAATTTTAGGAGTTTATGTTGTGTGCAGTGGACAGATGCAAACAATTCAAGTACTGTTTAATAATCTTTGCAGGGCTTTGAGCTAAAGCAGAGGACCAATGACTGCTGTGGAGTGTGTGAGCAGACGCACTGTGTCCTCAGTCGGGATGGACTTGACCAGCTGATTAAAGTATGTATGCATTTAAACTGAATATATAGTGTGCAATATACCATTTACAATCATTATATGTCCTATGCCCTATTATAAATGTACATAAATGTATGTGTGATTAAGGCCTTAGGTCTATTATAATCAATAGGGAGGCAGCATGAAGTTTGGATAAGGGAAGGAAAGTCAAACTTATTATTGTTGTCTGCCTGGTTTCCTGTTGAAGAGACTTCTCCTAACTTCCTATTCTCTCTGAAAACAATCACTTGGACAGGAAGTGAGGGGAAATCTCCCCACTGTGGACACAAAAAGCAATAATACTGGACGGAGTTTTTAACCATTATCCATGCAACAAAGCGTTGTTTTTGTTGCTCCTTGCGTTCCTGTTGGAGTAATATTTCTATACTTCCTATTATGTCTGACACCCATCATTTTGAAAGGGAATGCCCCACAAAGAGAATCTAAACAGCAATACAGTTGACAGGGGTACTAATGCTTCCCCACTCTATCAAAATCTTTAAAAAAGTTCTGTTTAGAGTCAGGCTTTCAAGAAAACCTTTGCTGAGGAAATGCTATGAAGCATTTACATAGCCATTCATCCAGTGAAAGTGCATGTATGTTCATTTTGTGCCAATGGGGCAATAAAAATAAATGTAAATAGGCTATATGTTGTGCTGTTCGATTGTAAATCGCTGATTTTGTATTGAAAATATTGCATCTGGCTACTAGATGGAAGTAAGTATCATAGTAATTTCTTGTAATACTTAGCCTTATCTAGGGGTCAAGTGTGACATTTTCCATTTAAAATCAATTATTTACATTTGAACAGCACATGATTTAGCCTATTTACCTTTTCTTTTTGCCCACTTCACACAGAACAAATGCCCATACACTTTCACTGGGGGAATGGCCATGGAAATTCTTTTAATATCATCCTCTCTCTCTCTAAAAAATAAATAAATCTATATATATATATATATATATATATATATATGTTGTATATACTGTGTATATATACAATATATATTGTATAGGCTGTTAATTTTAACCACTTTTGCTGAACACTCATGTCTCCTGGTTGACTTGTTGATCAAGCATCTCCACTACTTTTCAATCTGTGACCAGCAGCAAGCAGTAGCTCTTGGGACGACTGACATTCTATGTTTGCATACTTTCAGCATAGTGACTAAAATAAACAGTTGAAACCAGAGACATCAATGCAGTTTATGTTTTTTTTACTATCATTTCTTGTTTTTTAGCCTGGAGAGAACAAACGGTCAGAGGATAACTGTACAATGTACAGCTGCACTATGATCAAGGACCAGTTCATCACATCCATCTCAAGCATTTCCTGTCCAGCTTTTAATGAAGAAAACTGTGAACCTGTAAGTACAAATGATCTAGTGAACTATAACCTTTTCCTTGTAGCTCTATTGATTTTTGCAAAGCAGAGCTCCGGTCTGAGCTAAAAACGTTTCTGTAGCTTCTGACATTACTGCAGCCACACTGTTGCATTTAAAAATGCACATTTCTAAAGCTCAGCTATGTGCATTCCATATGTGTTTGGCTTAGGGACACTGTGACATACTGCAGGATCCACAATGCAGGTCACATTTTATAAATGGTCCAAAAAAGGAGGCAGCAGAATGGACTAATATTGTGGTATGTAGCAAGAGTGAGTGGATGGAGATATCAGCTCTCTTTTTTAAATGGGGCCCCCTACACATTGTTGTGTTGCACTAACTTACATTGATGTGCTTTTTTTCTGTACATTACAGCAATGCATTGCCTACAGCAATTCATAGGGAGACTGCACTGGAGCATGATTGGGAATGTAGAAAAGTGATCCTGGGTTTCTGATTGGTTTGAAAGACCCAATCATACCAGTTTAGTGCCAGATTACGTATTTGCTCATTCCTTCTTCCTTATTTCACATTTCATCATAATTTTTTTTTCTTCAAATATTGCAGGGAACAATTGAAGTTTTACCCAATGGCTGCTGTAAAATATGTGAGTATTTCAGTCTTCATAACTGAAGGGTCATGCTGCATGTTCCATTCACCTGCACTTTACGACCCATTTCTGGAACCGTAGTGCTATGCCATTTTAGGTAGAAGATTCCTGGTGCAAAGAAGCACAACAGGATCCTGCACCAACATGTCTTAGGCCTGTGTGGTAATGGCATCACGCTGAGATCCCAGTAGGGAAAGATAAACACCTAGTTGCCTGTAACTCTTACAGTTAGGCTAATATTTGCAATCTTTATGTAGCACCTGGGGAGAGGAAAAGGGCAATACTATAGAGTTTTACATAGGGAGAGCTCTGAGTCTGCTGGGGCTACTGACATCATATCCAAAATGGCTTGGAGAAGCAGCAATCCCAGGGCTTTTGCATGTTTACACAAGGGAGGAATATACATAAATACAACATAATTAAAGTACATTTACTGCACATATAAACATAGTCGTGTGCATGGGGTTTGCCGGATGTGCCTGGGCATCTTCACTGGTCTCACAATTCGATTCGATTACGATTATCCTGTCAACGATTCACGATGCATCACGATTACGGCCCGTGGTTTTCATAACAAAATTCATTACACAGTCCATTTACATTACACAGCCCCCCATTTACATTACACAGCCCCCCATTTACATTACACAGCCCCCAATTTACATAACACAGTCCATTTACATTACACAGTCCATTTTACTTTACACAGACCATTTTACTTTACACAGCCCCCCCATTTACATTACACAGGCAATTTACATTACACAGCCAATTTTACATTACACAGCCCATTTACATTATACAGCCCCCCTGCACTCCCAGGAGACCCCCTGCCTCTCCCAGGACAGCCCTGCCTGTGCACTCTAAAGTTAAAGCACATCACTATCAATCCCTCTGTTTCATAGATTCCTTCCTACGGTGTGTAAGGTTTAATGAGAATTGATGCCTCTACCTTATTATCTCCGATCTCTCATCGCAGGTCACAGTCAGGAGAACGGCTGGCCAGAGTGCACGTGACTGTGACCTGCGATGAAAGATCAGAGATAATAAGGTAGAGGCATCAGTTCACATTAACCCGTACACACTGTAGGAAGAAATCTATGAAACAGAGAGACTGATAGTGATTTGTTTTAACTTTAGAGTGCACAGGCAGGGCTGCCCTGGGAGGGCCAGGAGGAGCCTGGGTGATGTCACCCATGCAATCAATGCAGCCATTCTTCCGAATCGATGCTGAATCATGCAAGGCTACATCGAGATGCATCGATTCAACGATTATTTTCCACATCCCTAATCCACTTTCCCTTTTCCCCTCTACTGCCGGCTGCTGGTGCACACATGAAGGTGTTTCAGGATGGAGAGCATGGGAAGGGGTCTGTAAATATATAATTTACCAGCCACTTTCTTTTGCGAATGAACACAGTGAATGATCTCTACCAAGTGCATACTATGTTTCAGTTTCTGAAAGAAAAGGAAGCCGCTCAGCACAGAGCACTTCCAATTTATTCACTGTCCACTGCAGTCTCTTTCCACAGTTCCTTTGTTTGTCTTAAAAGTGAGACAACGGGGGACTGTTTAGACCCCTGGCCTGATATTTCAACAAAGCCCCTTAACAAATTGTAAATAAAAAAATAATAATAATATTGTAAAAATTAATAAAAAAATAAAATAGTAAAAATAAATAACCACTGTCTCTCTGTCTCTGTCTCTGTCTCTCTCTCTCTCTATATATATATATATGTATATACATATATATATATATACACACACACGCATGCATATGTGTTTGAGTGTTTTGGGGGGTACACACTAATGCATTAGGCTGCACATGTCTATACATATAACCTTTGGAAAGATTGTTGTTGAATTGAATGGCCTGTCAAAGGGGTCTCTTTAAGGTAGTTGGTTAAATGGAGCAGACATAGGTTATCTAGCCTGCAGTAGATTTGATACCTTTTGGCAAATCATTACACTCAGCCAGAGAACAATTTAATTGAAATATCGCAAGGCTTAGGCCCTGCTTGGCAGACTGGAAATGTTTTTGAGAAGCACTGCCTTTTTTAATTTTAAGTTAAAGTGGATGTAAACCCACCACCCACCCAGTATAAACTAATGACACAGTATTAATGTATATATACATGCAAGCCTCCTGCATCTATCCCTACCTTTCAAATGTCCTTCCTGTAAGCACTAGCAGCTCTGTAAAACTCTGAAATCAGTGGGTGTCTGTGTTCGCTGGAGTTTGGTGGGTGGAGTTGTGATGTCACAAGCCGCCCCACCCACCTCTATACTGAGACATTGAGGAGGGAGGCAGGGGGGCGTGTAAAACTTTCTCTGTTGTGTGAAGGAGATAAGCAAATTGCTTGTCACTCACAGAGCAAGGGGCGGATCGACTGTGTATTTCCCTGTTAGTCTGACTTTCTCTTCCTGAAAAAAAATAAGCTCATTACTCACAGTTGGATTAACTCTCTGTGGCAAGACTGGGCACAGATGATATGATATGCTATACTCTACCAGGCAGAATTATTAATTACATTTTTTTTCGGGTTTACATCCACTTTAAGTACATACTAAATACTGATTTTAAGATACTGGATATAAATCTTGGAGTTAAAATGGTAACTGCGGTCAAATAGTTATTGACATTGTAGAATGGTTTTAAATCTTATGCAATATTATTAACCATACAGGTATTGAGAAGAGTACAGGATGCAAGGCATATCAAGACTATGACTATTTGTATGACAATAATTGTCAGTCCAGAGAAAAGGTGAAGATAGCTCGGTGTGATGGATTATGTGAAACTTTGTCCGTGTAAGTAACATATTATTTAAAATCTTTAAAAGAAAATTCCTAAAAATCATAGTTTATAATTGTTATCTTTTAAATGCAATCCTAGTTTTGCAAATACAAATTTAGTACATGCTTCAGCCTTGACATAGTATGCACAGAGCATGATACATTTTATAAAGAACATCAGAAGTTGTTTAGTTATACAAACACTGATTAGAAATCAATCTAGGGCCTTCAGGAGGGGGTAAGTTTCACTCAGGTGACTTGTTCGGTTGTGCATGTGCATTTCAGCTTGAGCCAGTGAGCTCTGTAAACTGCATTTATATTCCTGCATAACAGGTGAAAATTATTTGAATATGCATGAAAAGGGACCCAGTACTTCACCTGCTTATCTGAAATCAAAATAAGAACACTTATTCATAGGCATTATTTTCTGTATGCCTGAAAAAGTATATATAAATACAGAATGAAACAGTATGCAAAACCACTATAACTCCATCTTAAGTATTTGGCTTCCATCACCTGTCCAGATTTACAAAAATCATTTTGAAATTCTCATTTATATCTTTAGATATTCTGCGGCTGCTAGATCAATGTCACATACATGTTCCTGCTGTCAGGAGGTGAAGACCAGCAAGAAGAAAGTGGTGATGCAGTGTGCTGATGGAAGTCAAGTGGAACACGAGTACATTGATGTGGAGGAATGCAACTGTGTCAGCACTGACTGCATGGCAGCTCAGTCACCTACCAAAGTCCGGCGTTCCCTAAATTAAAAAAAGAGAAGTTTACTTTTGCATTAGGACAGACCCTCCTACAGGGATTGAAGAAACTTACTGCAAACTTACTTTAATGTGCAACTGTTACATGTTTTCATTATTTTCCTTTTTCCATCTGAAAAAAAAATAAAGCAATTTTTATCATATAATGTAGTACCATGTCTTTCTGCATACATACTAAACACAATTAATTATTACATGAATCCAAGAGAAATAAAATTAACTGATGCCAGAATTTTCACGTGTCAAGCTAGTGCAAAATGTTAGAAAAAATGCATAATGTAAGCGTGGCATTGAAGTCCTTGCATAGTACCTGAACCAACAATGGCAGGAGGAGATAATTGTTTGTAGCGCTACCCCCACAGGAGCCGCTGGATAGGATGGGTTCTCTGTTCTTTTACATGGCCTTCTCAATTACTTCAGCCCCTCTGACACACTAGATTGAGTGAAAAAGCTTGTCATATCACAGAAATCACTGAAAGGAATACCAGGTACACAATAATGATGCTGTGTCAGGAAACAGACACCTGACAAATTAGTAAATCCAAGTCTCAATACATTGTCACACAATATGATCGTTAACGATAAAAAGCATGAAAGTGAATTAGCAATAGTAGAAGTACAACTCAACATACAGTATGATCAGTAGTCAGCAGTAGCTATAGGATAATACTATGCAACAGGATCAGCATAAACAGTTGCAGGATCACAGCGAGTGCAGCAATAGACAGTAATGTGGCTACATCTACTGCATTTAGAATGTGTGGTGTAGAATGTCTTTATAGGAGGCAGTGCTTCATGGTATTCTTCTACTGGCTGTAGTTGGGACCCATAAGCAGCGTTAGTGTACTTAATAACAGTCTTGGTGAACCAGCATACTGTGTAGGTGCTATGTACTAAGTATCCTGCTTCCATTGACTCAGTCTCTGCTATCTGTGTACGATTCGTGAGCAGTGACCTTCTCACCAGTCCCTGTGATTCTGCTGTATGCTCTCACTGAGGAAAATGGGCCCCTTGCCTCTGCCCAGATGGCTCCAGTGATCAGAAGTGAAGGAGGAGAGCATGAGAGATCGCTCCAGTCCCCCTGCAACTAGGGTGAGATTGATGGGATTGCCACAGTACATGCAATGCTGCCCTAGTGTCACTGCTGTCAGGCCTCAAGTTCCAATCTCCGCCAATCTGGTCACCTGCAGAGATGTGTGCTCATATGAACTCCCGTGCTGCCAAGAGGAAGAAGTTTCCAGAGCAGTCCAGTAAAAGCTATTCCACCATTCCCCCTATACCTCAGTGTCATGGGAACTTTAGCAAAAAGGTCCATGAGTCCCATTCTATGGTTGATGCCCCAGACTTCAATCCCCATGATCCTCAGTGTTCTACATAAAGGTCCATAGGCTTTCCTGGCTATAGCTCTACCTGTACTCTCTGGAGGAGTGCAATACATTATCCAGCATAGGAATAGAAAGTGAAAGTAAAAGTGACTTCAAAGAGGACAATGTCTCTTTCTCCATGTTTCTGTAGTCCAACACCAGGCTACATGTCTATACACCACATGCTTTTCTCTACACTTGCTTTGGACTTGAAAATATTAGCTTTTTGAAACACTTACGCGTGGTTGTCTACATTTGAAAATAATTAGGAGGGATGCTTGGAGGCAATTATACAGGACAAATGTAGTGTGCGTAGCACTATCAACCCACAGAAACACTTTTGGGCTTGGTCAGTAATGTAATATCATGGCATATGGCTTGTAGTGTGGCACCTTTACTTGTTTTGGTTTGCTATGCTTAGGGAAAATAGGGTATGGGGTAAATAATCCTCATCATTGGTGTCAGTAACCACAGTATCATTGTTAGTTGCTGTAATAATAACACTCAGAATTGGTGTCAGTGGATGCAATAATAACCACCTTTCATTGACGGACAGTGACAGCAATGTTTGTGCAGAAATTCTTTGGTTATGCAAACCGATTGTTGCAGCAGCTGTCCGGGTGGCTGGTCTCACATGATCTTCGAGGTGAAGATGCTGGATGTGGAGGCCCTATGCCACACCTGTGAGGTGGATGGATTATCTTGGCAAAGGAGAAGTGCTCACTAACACAGATTTAGACAGATTTGTGAACAATATTATATATTAATAAATAATAAAATAAATAATATAGGCCTTTTGTGTACATAGAAAAAGCTGTAGATCTTTGAGTTCAGCTCATGATAAATAGGGGCAAACACAAAAGTGTTGCGTGTATTATTTTTCTCAGTATATATGTAAGAGACCCAGCAAGATAGCCTGACACATGTAACAATTAAGGGAAATAACTTGAACACATCCAACCTAGAACATACAAAAAAAACCAATAAAATCATACTTGGTCAATTATTACAAACCCAACATGGCTGCTGCAGGGAAATTGTGTATCACCCCCCCCCCCCAAAAAAGGGGAATTAAAATGTGCAATTAAAAATGTTCATCGATACAGTCAATGTCTACTTAGTCACAAAATTCAAGCCTCTCTTGCATATTGATGTTCAAGATTATATAATTATATGTAACTGAATGTTATTCAGGATTCCTGGAAAGATCCATTAGTAGGATGTGTTCCAGGACCAACATGTGGCTGGATGACCATTCAAAGTTCTGTAAGGGATCCTCTAATGGAATATAGAGTGAGACAACCCACTAATAAGCAGCATGGAGCCAGAGTGAATTATGGCACATACAGTATATCAAGCATAACTGGAAAACTCCCAGGGAGATGTGCCCATATCATGACGTATAGCCTTCATATAGTTTGTAGCATGGCATCCTATACCTTCCCTTTAACAAGATTTAATGTATGTGTTCCGCGCAAACGGATAATAAGATATTACTCTGAGAGCTGCTGCCACCACCGAACTGCACAATCGTGTAGTTAAATACTATAAGAATATTAAGGTGGATATGGCGCTGCTCTATTATTCAGTTGTGTATTGTAAACAGATATGTAATATTGCATATAATTTCCAGCATGCTGGTTAAGTATGTAATATAATGTGCAGTTGAATATAAAAAAATGAAAATAAATAAAATTAAAAATTAAAATACGTGATCGCCCTATAGTATCCTGGGATAAATACTCATGTGTTTAGAAATAAAGTAAAATAATTCTAATAAATATATTATGACAAATCATGTGATGACAACTCAAAAAAGATATAAAGAGCTGCAATAAAGGCCAAGTATATACTTAATCCTTATTTGAAGTATATAAATTATGTTCAAACAAACAATTTATGTGCAAACCATAGTCCTGGACCTATATCATCCCAGAAAATTCATAGTTCAAGATGTGTAAAGTGCAAAGTTTCAAAAATGCATAAGGTGCAACATATCATAAAAATTCATAAGGTGCAACATATCATAAAAAGTGCTGTAGGAACATGCTATAAGATAGTCCCAAAGAAATATATTCAATTTTTAGGAAGTATCTTCCTTCTCCATAAATATTGGCAATCTCTCTAGGGGTGAAATTTTACTGTGACATGCATTGTCACTCCACACTGTGCATCCGGTGTCCCCTCCTTCCACTAATGATTTTTTATGATATGTTGCAACAGTTCCTAAAACCATTCTTGAACCATTTTTTGCATTGTGGCAAGGTGCATTATCCTGCTGAAAGAGGTCACTGCCATCAGGAAACATGTATCCATGAAGGGGTGCAGAGGCAGCTCTAGGCTTTGTGAGGCCATAGGCAAACTTAGACATGAGGCCCCACTCATGCCCATAATTGGAAAAATAATTCAAGCGATAAAAGTTAACTGTATAAGGAGGGTACAGTACAGGGGGGAGCAGGAGGGAACATTACAGTGGACACAGTACAATGGGCAGAGGAGTACAGTACAAGGGGAGGGCAAGTGGACACAATACAGGGGGCAGGGGGGTATAGTACATGGGGAGGGTAAGTGTACACAGTACAAGGGGCAAGGGGGTACCGTACAGGGGGAGGGTAAGTAGGCGCAGTACAGAGGGCAGGAGGGTACAGTTTAGGGGCAGTAATGTATAATACAGATATGGTCTCCTCAAGCAGACCTGCGCAGGGAAGCTGCATTCACAGATCCTTACTATTCTGGCAAGCTGTCACTGGGCTAAATCTACAACTGAAATTACATCCCCCCCCCCCCTACTTTACCCTCTAGAGTTTCTGGCTCTCTTCCAACACTGTGCAGGGGTTAAGGAAGAACTGCGAGGCAGAGCATCTTTTTACTGCTGCTGCTTGTGTGGGTGGGATGTGTACTGTACCAATCACATGAGATAAATAGGAGAGGAGGGTCAGCAGTACACATCTCACCCATACAAGCAGCTGCAGTAATAAGATACTCCTTAGGTCCTACTTAGCCCCTTAAAAAATGGGGGTGGGGGACAGGGCTTAGAACCATGGGTTAGGGGAAAGGGAGGAAAGGGAAAAAGGGGGGGGGTGGGTGGGTGATGGGGGATGAGTAGAGGGGAACTGGAGTGAAACTGGGTAATCCTGGTCTGTATAGGGATAAAAAGGAGGAGGATTTGTGCTGGCAGTAGGGAAGGGGGGGGGGCAAATAGGTAGGTGTCAAAAGGAAGGGATAGTCAGGGATGGGCATGGGGAATACTGTCGCCTGGTGAGGAATAGCACTGAAGAAAGATAGAAAGAAAGAGTTGGACTATCCCCTTACATCAGAATCCACACAGTGCCCCCTTACATCAGAATCCACACAGTGCCCTCCTTACATCAGAATCCGCACAGTGTCCTCCTTACATCAGAATCCGCACAGTGCCCCCTTACATCAGAATCCACACAGTGCCCCCTTACATCAGAATTCAAACAGTGCCCTCCTTACTTCAGAATCCGACACAGTGCCCTCTTACATCAGAAACCAGCACAGTTCCCCCCATTACACCAGAATCCACATAGTGCCCCCTTACATCAGAATCAGCATAGTGCCCTCCTTACATCAGAATCTGCACAGTGCCCCCTTATATCAGAATCTGCACAGTGCCCTCCTTACATCAGAATTCACACAATGCCCTCCTTACATTAGAATCTGCACAGTGCCCTCCTTACATCAGAATCCACACAGTGCCCCTTACATCAGAATCTGCACAGTGCCCCCTTATATCAGAATCCACACTATGCCCTCCTTACCTCAAAATCTGGCACAGTGCCCCCTTACATCAGAACGCAGCACAGTGCCCCCTTACATCAGAATTCACACAGTGTCCCTTACATCAGAATCTGCACAGTGCCAACTTATATCAGAATCCACACAGTGCCCTCCTTACACCAAAATCTGGCACAGTGCCCCCTTACATCAGAACCCAGCACAGTGCCCCCTTACATCAGAATTCACACAGTGCCCCTTACATCAGAATCCGCACAGTGCCCTCCTTACAACAGAATCCGCACAGTGCCCCCTTACATCAGAATCCGTAGAGTGCCTTCCTTACATCAGCATCCACACAGTGCCCCTTACATCAGAATCCGCACAGTGGCCACTACATAAGAATCTGCACAATGCCCCCTTACATCAGAATTCGCACAGTGCCCTCCTTACATCAGAATCCGCACAGTGCCCTCCTTACATCAGAATCTGCACAGTGCCTCCTTACATCAGAATTCACACAATGCCCTCCTTACATCAGAATCTGCACAGTGCCCCCTTATATCAGAATCCACACAGTGCCCTCCTTACATCACAATCTGGCACAGTGCCCCCTTACATCAGAACCCAGCACAGTGCCCTCTTACATCAGAATCTGCACAGTGCCCCTTACATCAGAATCCGCACAGTGCCCTCCTTACAACAGAATCCGCACAGTGCCCTCCTTACATCAGAATCTGCACAGTGCCTCCTTACATCAGAATTCACACAATGCCCTCCTTACATCAGAATCTGCACAGTGCCATCCTTACATCAGAATCCATACAGTGCCCCTTACATCAGAATCTGCACATTGCCCCCTTATATCAGAATCCACACAGTGCCCTCCTTACATCAGAATCTGGCACAGTGCCCCCTTACATCAGAACCCAGCACAGTGCCCCCTTACATCAGAATCTGGCACAGTGCCCCCTTACATCAGAACCCAGCACAGTGCCCCCTTACATCAGAATCTGCACAGTGCCCCTTACATCAGAATCCGCACAGTGCCCTCCTTACAACAGAATCCGCACAGTGCCCCCTTACATCAGAATCCGTACAGTGCCCTCCTTACATCAGAATCCACACAGTGCCCCTTACATCAGAATCCACACAGTCCCCTTCTTAAATCAGAATCCACACAGTGCCCCTTACATAAGATTCCGCACAATGCCCCCTTACATCAGAATTCGCACAGTGCCCTCCTTATATCAGAATCTGCACAGTGCCCTCTTACATCAGAACCTGGCACAGTGCCCCCATACATCAGAATCTGCACTGTGCCCTCCTTACATCAGAATCCGGCACAGTGCTCTCCTTACATCAGAATCCGGCACAGTGCCCCCTTACATCAGAACCCGGCACAGTGCCCCCTTACATCAGAGTCCAGCACTGTGCCCTCTTACATCAGAACCTGGTGGAGTGCCCCCCTTACATCAGAAGCTGGCACAGTGCCCCCCTTACATCAGAATCCGACACAGTGCCCCTTTACATGAGAATCCAGCACAGTGCCCCCTTACATCAGGACCTGGCAGAGTGTCCCCTTACATTAGAATCCAGCACAGTGTCCCCTCAAATCAGAAGCTGGCAGAGTGCTCCCTTACATCATAATCTAGTACAGTGCCCCCTTACATCAGGACCTGGCGGAGTGCCCCCCTTACATCAGAACCCTGCACAGTGCCCTCTTACATCAGAACCCGGCACAGTGCCCCTTACATCAGAAGCTGCCAGAGTGCCCCCTCCTTACATCACAATCCGGCACAGTGCCCCATTACATCAGAACCTGGCAGAGTGCCCCCTTACGTCAGAACCTGGCGGAGTGCTCCCTTACATCAGAACCCAGTGGAGTGCCCCCTTACGTCAGAACCTGGCAGAGTGTCCCCTTACATCAGAACCCGGTGGAGTGTCCCCTTATGTCATAACCTGGCAGAGTACCTGTTATATTCTCTGAGTTGTGAGAGATACAAGACTCTGGTCTGGAACAACCAATTCTTATTTCAGTACTCACTGTACACAGGCATCTCTTAGTGTCTTAGTGCGCTTCCCTTACCTTATGTTGCATCAACACGCGGGTCCTCACTGTCCTCTAAGATGACTTCCATGCCCCTTGACCATTATCATCACTCCTGGGTGGAGAGAGCCCTAAAGGGGTAGTGCATGAGGAACCCTTCGGGTATAACACCTTCCATCCATCCCTAAAAAAAAAAACACAACAAAAACGAGAACAGGCACAAAACAGTAACTAATAACTGTCCAACAACAGTCCTCCCAACACAGAAGATTCACAGGGCTTCCCCCGCATCCAGATGCGAGAGCAATCTTCCAGGGACAGCTAAGGGGTTAAAATGGCATTGGATCACTTTCGACCACCCCGTCGAGAGACTCGTAACCGCTCTTGTAACTGAAACCGGTCAGGAGGGCAACAGTGTTGTTGAGGATGGGCAATCAGTGACTGGGGGGGCTGGAGGAAACAGGGCTGGTGGGAATGGGCACCGGTGGGGCCAAGAAGGGCTCCACTAGCTCAGAGGGTGAACAGACCTCTGGACCAGAGCTGGAAGTCTCTGTTGGAGCTGAGTTCAAAAGTTCAGAGTCCCCCCAAACATCAGTCCCGGTGCATCCTGATCCGCTGAGTGCAGACCCTTGAGACACTGGGAGTTCGGCCAGCGTCAGGGATACGGGCAGCTGAGAACGAGGATGCAGTTGGTCCGCATGCTGTCTACAAATGGAACCATCTTCCAGACAGACCTATACACCTTGGGTCCCAAAGTCTCTGCAATGATAGCAGGAAGCCAAGGGTGGGCCAAGTCCAGGGCGGGATGCACCCCCCAGAAGGGTATCTTGCAGTTTGTGCACATCCAGCACAAGCATGGTCTAGGTTCGGCCACCACACATAGCCTCGGGCCTTTTGTTTCATATGTGTGCCCCCGGGATGACCAGTATGTTGCAAGTCCGGAATGTGTCTCTGGAGGGTCTGTGTAACAATCACTCAGTCTCCCCATAAAACACAGTTGCAAGCCACTGTTAATTCCATGCTCCTATGGAGATAAAGTTCCTGTTTCAGGCCAACCGGACCGTACCCAGGAGAGTATTGTTTTCAGGAAGGAGTCCTTGGCTGTATGGGCTGCTATCTCCCCAGAAGACAAGAAGGACAGGCTGGTGTAACAACAGCTCTTGACCGGTGCAGAAAAGTCCATCGACGTCCCTGTCGGCCGGGACATTGTGTTCGCATTAGCATTGGCATCATGACCGCGATAATGGATTTTGTAGCTGTATGCTCCCAAGAATAGGACATAGCGTTGGAGGCGGGCCGCAGTCTTCTGAGAGATGCCTTTGGCAGGGCTAAAGATCTTAAGGGGTGGTTTATGGTCCGTCAGTATGGTGAATTCCCTACCATACAGGTAAAGGTGAAACTTCTTAATTGCCCATATGAGCGCAAGAGCCTCTTTATCAATGTGTAAGTAATTGCTTTCTGCTTTTGTCTAGGACCTGGAGGTGAATGCCACTGGTGGTCTTTCTGACCCATCTGGTAAGATGTGAGATAGTACAGCCCCCAGACCATAGGGTGAGGCATCCCAAGCCAAGGTGAGAGGCTTCTGGAGGTCATAGTGCGTGAAGCCAACAGCTTCTGCTTGGAAACTTCAAAATCACATTGGCTTGCAGCCGACCGGTCCCATCTGGAACGTTTCTCCAAAAGCTTGTTCAATGGAAACAAGGTGTGTGCCAGATCTGGCAGGAATTTGTGGTAATAATTCAGCAAGCCAAAGTATGATCGCAGCTGCTGGATGTTGGTTGGGGCTGGAGCTTTGACTAAAGCATCAACCTTGGCTTCCGTGTTGTGTATACCCTCCACATCCACAAGGTGGCCACAAAACTCCAATTTAGGCACCATGAATTGGCGTTTCGCTAAGTTTACTTTTAGACCCTGCTGTTAGAAAAAGTACAGTTGTTGGCCGTTCTGGCCGCCTGTGCGCGTTTGCGCAAGCCCGTGCGCACCAATGGTGCCAAACGGGCTATTTGAGCAGACAGCACTCTGTAGCAGATACTATCCGTTCTACAGCATTCCTGTGACCCCGTGATTACTCTGAGACACTCTTCCTGTATCTGTGACCCCAGCTTTACTTGGACTTTGCTGTTTTCTGCATGCACTGACCCCTGGCCTGTCTACGACTACTCTTTTGCCTGATCCTTCTGTACCTTGCTGCCCGCACATTGCCGACCCTGCCTGCACCCGACCACCTGCCTGCCTGCTTCATTTGTACTGCATAAGCCAGACCGTTGCCGACCCGGACCGCACCACTACTCTTCTGCCTAGCACGAGCTCCAGTGGACTTTCATGGACCACCAAGTGACCCAGTCCAACCCTTGTGCCCCCTTGTGCTCTTGAACTCCCTGTCTGCACTACCAGGGGTTCTCAAACCAGGGCCACAAGAGAGGTGATCCCCTGCATAAGTCAGACTCATTCACCAGGTACGTGACACCTGCTCTTGGAGTCTCGCCAACACAAGCTCCAAGTTCCGCTTGTGTTCCCGGTCTGTCAGTCCTGTAATGAGCATATCATCTAGCAGGCACTGCGTGAAAGGAATGTCCACCAAAATCTCTTCCATTTTTCGTTGTCAAATGGCTGGGGCGGAGGCTACACCAAACCCCATTCGATTGTATTCATGCAGTCCCTTGTGGGTGTTGATTGTCGATTGTTAGAAACTTGCAGGACGAAGGATGGACCACAAACTGTAAATATGTTTGTCTGAGATCAAGCTTAGGGAACTTTTGACCCTCTGCAAGAGAGGCAAAATGTCATCTACTCTGGATAGGGGATACTGGCCTATCTCCAGTTGAGAGTTCAGTGTCATGTGGAAATTGCCACATATGCGTAAGTCCCCATTCACTTTCTTTACTGGTACCACTGGTGATGCCCGTTCGATGTGCTCTACCTTCGAGATGACACCTTATTCCTCTAGCCGACTTAGTTCAGCTTTCATTCCTGCTCGGAGTGTGAAAGTTACTGTCCAAGCTTTGAAGAACTTAGGCTGAGCGTTGGGTTTCAGCTTGAGTCTCCTACATTCATGCTTTATTTTCTCCAACTGGTTATCAAAGATCTTTGGGAACCGCTGCTTCAGGGACATCACCCATCCCTCATCATCTCCTAATGGAATTGTAACGGTGTTACAGGGGTTTATGGCAATGTCTGGCATACCAAAGTGAGCAATCCAGTCTCTCCCAAAGAGAGGGAGTCCCCCATGTTCTAGGATATATAATGGCAGTCTTTTGTCTGACCCTTGTAGGATACCTGTACTTTAGCATAACCCAGTGGGTGAGTATGAGTATGTCTGCAGTTTGATTGGTGTTGGGCAGACAGTTGTCCGGTTCTGAAGTTGTCTCCATTGTTTCTGGGTGATAACTGAAACTGCCGCTCCTGTGTCTACATCCATCTTGAGTTTCTTTCTCTCAACGGTTACCTCTACAGTCATTGCGGAGGGTGATGAATGCATATGATGTATATCTAATCTGCACTTCCTCGCCCTCTGACTCAGATGATGATGTACATATCTTGCCACCATATATGTCTTTGTCTTGGGGTTCAGAGGTTGTTTATCTCGCACCTTCTTGCTATGGCACACTCATTTAAGATGACCCGTTGTGCTCTTACACTTCTCTTGTAACATAATGCTATGCATAGTTATAGTAATGTTTATATTGTTGGTTAGTATACTGCCATCTTGTGGTTGTTTTGGATACTGCACCTTTCCATTCTGTTTTCTAAGTGTGCGCCCTCCCATCTTCTAAGATAATTTCCCTTTCCTGGTTCATGCTGTGATGTAACTTCCTCTTCCTGTGTCCTGTCTCTGTCTCATGAGGATAAAGATGGCCACTCATGTTTTAGGCCTCACACAATCTGCTCGCATTCTAGGACACATTACCATGTTTTGACCTGCAGATACCATCTTTCAACCATCTGCCACATTTGTTGTCTGCTGTACCTGCTATTTGCAATAAATCTAAGCTTATGGAAGAATCGGTGTCTGGTGAGTTCAATCTATCTGATAAAGACTGTCTGCGGTAATTATATCTGCTTATACAGGCCAGGCATAGAGGTCTCAGCAAGGGATAAGTCCCTATTACAACAGTTGGAGTCAGAATAGTCAAAACATGTGGTAGAATTCCTACAGCCTGCTGTGTAGATGTGTATGTTTAATCTGCAATCAAGCTCAGTGCCATTCGCCATCCTTTGAAAGCACATGGTCGCACAAGTTTACTGCACTTCACCTGTGAATGTTAAAAACTGTTTCTCTGCATTGGACTGTGAGCCGGGAGAGCAGCCCATCTAGTAGGGGTGGTAGGGGTAGTGCAGGTAGGCCTAGACAGTTGGTGGTAATTGGGGATTCTATAATTAGAAGGACTGATAGAATAATTTTTTTGTCAAAAATTGTAAGTGTCCACTTCACGTCATTTGAACACGCTGGTACACGAAAGTTTCCTACCGCTTACCGTGACTCGAACTAACGTCTAATTTGTATGTGTAGATGTGTCGTCCGACATCCTTAAGATGGTGTACAAAACTGATAAGACTGAGGTTGACAACATTATCCCTGAATAGGGAACGACTCTGGAGATACGGACCGGACATATTCGTCTATATTAATGGCGTCTGTCAGAAATAGTCTATCTAACTTGAGTGGTCTGTGGCTAAGAAGGTATTCGAATCTAAATAACGTTTATCGTCCATGTCGTCTGTTGTTTACACCGTCTACCAACTTTCTACCATAGACGTCCAGTTTTGTACCAT
>BLSH010280915.1:225617-240614 GCA_018402905.1 Glandirana rugosa | reverse complement strand
CCCCCCCCCCCCCCCCCGGTCCATACCAGGCCCTTCGAGTCTGGTGTGGATTTTAAGGGGAACTCCACGCCAAAATTAAAAAAAAAACCCTACAATACTAACCAGACCCTTATCTGAGCATGCAACCTGGCCAGCCAGGATAGGGGGGGGAGTGAGCGACCCCCCCTACTGAACCATACCAGGCTACATGCCCTCAACATGGGGAGTATGGATGCTTTGAGGCAGGGGGCCTCTGCACTCTCCACCCCAAAGCACCTTGTCCCCATGTTGATGGGGACAAGAGCCTCTTCCCCACAACCCTGGGCTGTGGTTGTGAGGGTCTGCGGGTGGGGGCTTATCAGAATCTGGGAGCCCCCAGATCCCGCCCCCCCATGTGAATTAGTATCGGGTACATCGTACCCCTACTAATTCACCAAAAAGTGTCAAAAAGAAAAAGCCACAGGAGACAATTAAGGACAAGTCCTTTATTAAAAACTAAATAAAAATAAGTGTCCCCTGTTGTAATCCATCGTCAATTACGGCGCGCGATGGACCCAGAAAAAAAAACGCCACCCAGTCGCGTAATTGAGTGACCAGCCCCTCTGATGTCACATAACATCAGGAGGGGGAGGGAACACCCGTACGTCACTGGGTAGCCCCGCCCTTCACTATAAATAAACCGTCAAAACAAAGCGAGTGCAGACGTTGGCAGCCCTCCCATGGAGGAGGAGCTGTGCGCGCCATCTGCGCACTGTGCATTATGGGGCGTTTGCCGGTGCCAAAGTCACGCTGAACACCCTCTATAATGTTCTAAATTTGGGGATCAGGCGAACAACTAGAGTTCGGCCCGAAAGTATGCTCGGGCCGAACCGTTCACCCATCCCTATTGGCTAGTTGTGATTGTAACGTGAATTCCTGATCTTTAAGAAATTTTTGTAAATATTTTATTATATAATATTTTATTATATCTTTTCGTGTGACAACACTGAAGATATGACACTTTGCTACAATGTAAAGTAGTGAGTATACAGCTTGTATAACAGTGTAAATTTGCTGTCCCCTCACAATAACTCAACACACAGCCATTAATGTCTAAACCACTGGCAACAAAAGGGAGTACACCCCTAAGTGAAAATGTCCAAATTGGGCCCAATTAGCCATTTTTCCTTCCCAGTGTCACATGACTCATCAGTGTTACACGGTCCCAGGTGTGAATGGGGAGCATGTGTGTTAAATTTGGTGTTATCCCTCTCACTCTCTCATACTGGTCACTGGAAGTTCAACACGGCACCTCATGGCAAAGAACTCTCTGAGGATCTGAAAAAAAGAATTGTTGCTCTACATAAAGATGGCCTAGGCTATAAGAAGAATGCCAAGAGCCTGAAACTGGGCTGCAGCATGGTGGCCAAGACCATACAGCGGTTTAACAGGACAGGTTTCACTCAGAACAGACCTCCCCATGGTGGACCAAAGAAGTTGAATGCACATGCTGAGCATCATATCCAGAGGTTGTTTTTGGGAAATAGATGTATGCGTGCTGCCAGCATTGCTGCAGAGGTTGAAGGAGTCAGCCTGTCAGTACTCAGACCATGCACCGCACACTGCATCAAATTGGTCTACATGGCTGTCCTCCCAGAAGGAAGCCACTTTTAAAGATGATGCACAAGAAAGCCCGCAAACAGTTTGCTGAAGACAAGCAAACTAAGGACATGGATTACTGGAACCATGTCCTGTGGTCTGATGAGACCAAGATAAACTTATTTGATTCAGATGGTGTCAAATGCTTGTGGCAGCAACCAGGTGAGGAGTAGAAAGACAAGTGTGTCTTGTCTACAGTCAAGCATGCTGGTGGGAGTGTCATGGTATGGGAATGCATAAGTGCTGTCAGCACTGGGGAACTACAGTTCATTGAGGGAACCATGAATGCCAAACATGTACTGTGACATACTGAAGCAGAGCATGATCCCCTCTCTTCGGAGACTAGGCCACAGGGCAATATTCCAACATGATAACGACCCCAAACACATCTCCAAGATGACCACTGCCATGATAAAGAAGCTGAGGGTAAAGGTGATGGACTAGCCAAGTATGTCATCAGACCTATGTGGGAGGATGTTGGGCATCCTCGATTGGAAGGTGGAGGAGCGCAAGGTCTCTAACATCCACCTGCTCCGTGATGTCGTCATGGAGGAGTGGAAGAGGACTCCAGTGGCAACATGTGAAGCTCTGGTGAACTCCATGCCTTAAGAGGTTTAAGGCAGTGCTGGAAAATAATGGTGGCCACACAAAAAATTTACACTTTTGGCCCAATTTGGACATTTTCACTTAGAGGTGTACTCACTTTTGTTGCCAGCGGTTTAGACATTAATGGTTGTGTGTTGAGTTATTTTGAGGGGACAGCAAATTTACACTGTTATACAAGCTGTACACTCACTACTTTACATTGTAGCAAAGCGCCATTTCTTCTTCTTTCTTCAGTATTGTCACATGAAAAGATATGATAAGATATTTACAAAAATGTGAGGGGTGTACCCACTTTTGTGCAATACTGTAGATGGCGGCAATTACATACCATTGTGGTGTGTGCAAAAGAGGGAATATGGCGCTGCCAAATAGTGCTCTATGTGCAATAGGTAGTGCAATTCAACAAATACAAAAACAATCATATATAATAATAATAATCAAACCATAATTAATTAATCAAATGTGTAAAAGCCATGGTATTAAACCTGTGCAAAACTGAAGTAAAAATGATGCTATATAAGTCCCATATGTTGGTACATAGATAATTGTTATACAAATAAAATACACCAATGTCCGTTCAAAAAAACAAAAAATAAAAATATATTTGTGTTCTCCTTTAAGAACCAAAAACCTGATATAGGCAGTTGTAAAGAACACAGTATTGTTTATAAAATACAAATTTGTGAAACAATGATTGAAAATCCAGAATGTTCATATGGCAGGTAGGTCTATGAGAGAAATACATATAAAAAAGTTGTTATATAGAGATACCGCGCTAATGCAAATATATGTGGTATGGTTGCAGCAATTAATAGGATACCACCCAAAATGTAACATAAAATAGCAAAAAAACTGAGCAACCAAAACGTGGAAAAGTGCATGTGCAAAACTACACAAACTAAATAAATACAATGACCTCAAATCAATTAAGATGAAAGTGGAAAATAAAATATTCATATCAAATAAAAAAATCAAATAATAGCTATAAATTAATACAATCCATATTTAAAGTATTACCAAATTCATATTATAATGTACCAAAAAGTCAACATTAGGTGCAGTTATAACATGCTGTGTAAAAGTTCATAAAGTGCATAGTGTATAGCAAAAATCCTGTGTTAGCCTGTATTGGATCACGCAATCCACTGAGAGGGATAAGGCATAAAGCTTCCTCCACCAAGTGCAGAAATGATAGAAGATAGTTCTGGTGTCACCTCACACTCTTAATTAAGAGACTTTTACCAGATTTTGTTGTTTACCTATCTCTAGGCAAACCACAACAGCTGACAGATAACCTCTGCGGGCATACATAAAGAAGAGCGGGGCAGCACTGGCTTCTATGTACTCCGTAAGATCCACCCAATAGATGTCGAAAGCACCTCAATAATATGGAAGAAAAGAGGCCTCCAAATAGTGTGATACCGTTTGCATTTATTAAAATATAAAAAGAGGGCCAAATGGCTACTTACATTACAGTGAAAAGCAATGCACACATAATAGTAAACAAGGACGCCGGCTTTCTCGTGGTTGGCCCGTGCTTCTGGGTCACGTAAGACGCAATGTCGTCAGTGGGTAGAACCGCCCGACATGTTTCATCATAACTGACGTCATCAAAGGGCACAATACAATTCACCTTTAAAAGAAGAAAAGAAAAGCAAAGAAAAGAAAAAAAAAGAACCCCCTAAAAAAGAACAAAGGGGGAAGACATCAACTTTTGCATATGTGTATATCAAGAGTAATTATCCATATTAAATATGTGTTTTCCCATTGATATTTCTAAACCAAACATTATATGCAAATATAATGATTCACAGCAAGAATAAAATGGAAAAAATTGACCCTTTAAATACATGTTGTTTTGTCCATATTCTGAACCACCAAAAGTTATGTGCAGTATGGTGATTCACACCAAGATAAAAAAAAAAAAAGGAAAAGGAAAAAAATCTACTAAGTGTCTAACCATTCCATTGCAGCTCCTGGGTGTCAAAAAACATGTCCGCTCTCTGTCTATTACTCTTAGCTTACTGGGTATAAAAAACTAAAATTAATTCCCTTGTCCCTTAATTCTTTCCGTACTTCCGTGTATGTTCTTCTTTTTTGTCGCGTCTCCGGTGGATAATCAGGAAAAAACAGGAGTTTAGAGTTTTCATTCTGCAAGTCTGACCTTTTCCGTACGGCCATTAATATATCATCCCTGTCACGGTAATTCAAAAGACGTAATAAGAAAGGGCACGGGTAGGCCCCTGGCTTTGTAGATGTCAAAGGGATTCTATGTGCTCACTCCACTACAAATGTGGATGATTTAACTGTGAGATTTAGAGTACCGGTGAGAAGATGGTCTGTGAATTCTGCAGGCTTAGAGCCTTCTGCTCCCTCTGGCAGCCCCAGGATGCGGATATTATTCCTTCTTAACCGGCTCTCAGTCAGGGCCGTCTTTCCGAGCGGGCACACCTGGGCACAGCCCAGGGGCCCCAAGTGCTCATGGGGCCCAATCAAAGTCGGCTTCTATCTAGGGGAATGCAGAATGGACTTGGACACTGGTGTCCTCCAGCGGTCCTTCCAGTGTCCGCAGCCACCACTTTCGGGTAGGAGCTGCTTTTTCTGTTTCCCATGCCTGTCAGTCTGCTCCACTGTCCACCTGTGTGTGAACACCATTGGCTGCTAGCGTCCTAACAGCCAATCAGGTGCAGGGAGGACCCGGCAGCCTCTAGTGCTGCATTTCCCAGCACTAGAAGAAATAATAACTGCTCTCTGACTCTGAAGTTTGTCCGGACCGTTCGTTTCCGGCCAATGCTGATAAGAGCACGGCTGAGTGAGCTGTGAGGGGGATGGTAGGAGCGCTCCGGAGGTTCGAGGAGAGAGCAGCCTGTCATCCTTATCTCTATGATCGGGGTGAGTGTAGTGAAACATCCCCCATCTCTACTGCACCCATTCGGTCTGTGTGTGCCTAGTACATTGAGGTGGGGATGGGGTGCACTCATTTTGTAATGTCTACTTTATTCCTTATATTTCCCTATACTCCTTCCCCTCTGGAGACCTCTACTTATCTTGAAACAGTATGTTTCTTGCTAATTGTATTGCCTTCCCTTTTCCCCCCTTGCATTGAAGTTGCTGCCAAAAACTCCCCAATGATATTTTCAGTGATACTAAGATGTATTATATTTTTCTTTCATATAAAAAAAATATCATACTTACCTGCTGACCATCTCCTGTATCATGTCTGCAGTCTCTGACCATCTCCTGTACAATGTCTGCAGTCTCTGACCATCTCCTGTACAATGTCTGCAGTCTCAGACCATCTCCTGTATCATGTCTGCAGTCTCTGACCATCTCCTGTATCATGTCTGCAGTCTCAGACCATCTCCTGTATCATGTCTGCAGTCTCTGACCATCTCCTGTATCATGTCTGCAGTCTCTGACCATCTCCTGTACTATGTCTGCAGTCTCTGACCATCTCCTGTACTATGTCTGCAGTCTCTGACCATCTCCTGTATTGTGTCTGCAGTCTCTGACCATCCCCTGTATTGTGTCTGCAGTCTCTGACCATCTCCTGTACTATGTCTGCAGTCTCTCACCATCTCCTGTACCATGTCTGCAGTCTCTGACCATCTCCTGTATCGTGTCTGCAGTCTCTGACCATCTCCTGTACCATGTGTGCAGTCTCTGACCATCTCCTGTACCATGTCTGCAGTCTCTGACCATCTCCTGTATCATGTCTGCAGTCTCTGACCATCTCCTGTACTATGTCTGCAGTCTCTGACCATCTCCTGTAATATGTCTGCAGTCTCTGACCATCTCCTGTACTATGTCTGCAGTCTCTGACCATCTCCTGTACTATGTCTGCGGTCTCTGACCATCTCCTGTATATATTTGCGGTCTATGACCATCTCCTGTACAATGTCTGTAGTCTCTGACCGTCTCCTGTATTATGTCTGCAGTCTCTGACCATCTCCTATAGTATGACCTCTACACACTGCCCTACTGACCTCCTAAACTATACCGCCCTACCTATTGCTGACCTCTATAGACTGCCCTACCTATTGCTGATCTCTATACACTGCCCTACATTCAGGCCTGAAACTAGTTGCTCACTGAAGTCAGGCTAAGTTTATATTTTTACAATGACATTAGTTTTATTATAAGTTTTCTAAATGTTCCTTGTGTCATTCTTACTATTTAGTTAGGCTTTGCTAGTTCATTTATTTACCCCCTGGTGATCTTTGATCATTTATGTTGTTCAAGTAGTTTTCCACCTCTCAAAGGTTACTTACCCCTGCTCTAAATGCTGTATCACCCCCGGTTGTGGGAACTTGCAGCGAAGACCCTTTTATTTAAATGGGTTGCGTTTAGTGAGGAGTAGTGCAGCCTTGTGGGGGCCCCAATGCATTACTTTGCCCAGGGGCCCATGATGCTATTAAGATGGCCCTGCTCTCAGTGTCTATTGCCTTCGCCTGTAGTGCTTGAATCTGAATCTGTAGTGCATGTAACTCTTTGTTATCTGATCTCACTATCTCTTTCACCGCTGAGGCATGGTCCTCTACCTCTGTAATTCTGGATTTGAACTTATCTAGTTCATTTTTTACTATTCCCCAATTTGATAGCCAAATTGTCTATTTTAGCTGTAAGTGACTCTTTGCACTCTGTGATGGTGGCAAGAATCTCCCCGCAGAACGGGGAATTTTTCAGACCTTTTCCATCTACTCTTTGTATGCTGACCGCCATAGTTGCCCTAAGGGACTTCTTAGTTGTCTTAGTCCCTGATGATGAAGGACATGGGGTAATAGGTGCAGCTTTCATAGGTTTTATGCTTACCTGGAGCCATCCACCTCTCTTCTTTGCAGTCACTGATTAAACCACCAGCTGACTCAGGCGATGATTAGCAGTGGGGGCTCCTCCATCTTCAGCTCGGTTCCCAGGCGTGTCACCCCTCAGCTGCTGCAATTTATAAAGGAAGGAATAGAGCCCGATATTTTTCCCAAGACACAGTCACAATCTGGAAGGCTGCCGTCTTCAGTGCAGCCAATACTGCCAGGACTCTCCTATCCCCAACATCTCTGATTGCCTGCCGCCAGCTCCATACAGAGAGGGAAGCGAGAAAAGGTCGCCTCAGTGCAGGCCAGCTCGTCCACCCCATTACCTGCCGGCTTCCGCCTGTGGTCTCACGGAAGTCCTCTCCTTGTGACGGTTAATCACCCTTCCCTGCGACCAGCGTTTCTCCCCACAAATCGAGCCGGGCAACTTTGGAAGGGACGGAAAAGCCTCACTGTTTCACGCTGGGATCCGACATGCGAGAGCTCCGGTTGAGACGCTGCACCATGCTCACGCTCTGCTCACGTCATCCCCGGCACGGTCTGCCAATATCTTAGTTGCCGGTTTTACAGGGGAAAGGAGATCCCTAAGAGTGTCATATGTCTTAGTACCAATCACTGTAAGAAATACTGCTACTTGCCTGTCGTCTGGGATGGCATTTGCACTGAAATACTGTCCCAGTCTCTGAACCCAGGATGCCTGTTCTCCATTAATATTACTTAATTTCCCAATCAATGACATTTTCCTGCTGGGCTCTGTGAATGCTTTTATCCAGGTGGCAATCCACACTGCCTTTGTCTCTCTCTCTCTCAGACTGATAGCAACTTTGTAAATCCCATCCTCTTCACCACTGTTATATTCTCTGAGTTGTGAGAGTACTCACTGTACACTCGAGCATGCATCTCAGGATGGTATCTCTTAGCGTGCTTCCCTTACATTATGTTGCATCAACACGCTGGTCCTCACTGTCCTTTAAGATGACTTCCATGCCCCTTGACCCTTATCATCCCTCCATGGGTGGAGCCAGCCTTAAAATAACAGTGCATGTGGAACCCTTCGGGTATAACAGTGCACCCCTTACATCAGAACCCAGTGGGGTGTCCCCTTATGTCAGAACCTGGCGGAGTGCCCCCCTTACGTCAGAGTTTAGTTGTCCCTAAGTTCTAGATGGGGGAGGGAAGGGAGGGAGATGAGGAGAGTCCAATGGTAGTGTAGAGCTCACTCACCCCAGGCTGGTCTCTGCAGGTTCAGACAGTGGCAATCGTAAAGGTAGATGGATTGTCCACCCACAGTGCTTCATTTCCTGCCCACACCCCTTTCTCGGACACAGCACTATTCAGGGATTGTGGGTGGGGCAGGCACAGGTGAGAGGGGTGGGAGGATATGGAGCAAATTGATATCTCTCACCTCCCCTGTCCTGTGTCTGGAGAGAGGGGGGGTGGGTGCTGGCCTCTCCAGGAGGATGTCAAAGGCACTGTTGAGCTTCACAAGTGCAGCCAGCCAGCCATTCTGCCATGACAGCTTCTTTAAATTAACGGTTGTTACCCCTGCCCAGGGACAATATCAATGGCGGTAGGTGTTGCCGGGGGGGGGGGCGCAAGGCGCAACCCACCCCAGTACCCCCAAGATCCAGCCATGTGGAGGAGCAGAAGCAGATATCCTCTCCTGTCCATGTGGGAGGGGAACTGTCAGCGGCGACGCTGGTTCTGCTGAGCGGTGACTGTGATTCGGAGCTGTCAGTGAGCTCCCTTGGTAAACCAGTCCTGATTGCAGCCCTGTTATCTCTCCACGGACCATGTAGATCTCTAATTGGTGCAGTTGAGTCGATTGTAGAGAAGACTCAGGGACTCAGCACTGTGCTTACGATGGAGGAATCTTTGCTGCCAGCCTCAGAGGTGGCTCTTAATTAGGCAAATTAGGTGGCCATGAGGTCCTTGTGAGTGCAAGGCCTTAGGCGACTACCTAATTTGCCTAATTAAAGAGCCGCCTCTGAAGGGGTGTACTTGGTCAGCTACAGTATTTAGGTAGGTGATACGTGTCAAAGTAAAATTCACATGAATGGCAGGACCAAGGTTTCTTAGCAGAACATTGCCTAACGAATCACACTGCCTCCGCCATTTTGCCTTCTTCCCACAGTACATCCTGGTGCCATCTCTTCACCATGTAAGCCACACGCATGCACCCAGCCATTCAAATGGTGTAAATGTGATTCATCAGACCAGACCACCTTCTTCCATTTCTCCATGGTCAAGTTCTAATGATCACATGTCCATTGTAGAGGCTTTTGGCTGTGGACAAGGGTCAGCATGGGTACCCTGACTGGTCTGCGGCTACGCAACCCCATACACACCAAACTGCGATGCCCATTTTTGTTCTGCTTTCAACATACCTTGCTGCCTAATACATCCCACCAACTTTCAGATGTCATTGTATCAAGATAATCAATGGTATTCACAAAAACCTGTCAGTGGTCATAAAGTTATGACTGATCAGTACCGGTATATACAGTGTATACAGTGCTTGAAAATGTATGCATATCCCTTGAAATTTTCCACATTTTGTCATGTTACAACCAAAAATGTAAATGTATTTTATTGGGATTGTATGTGATAGACCAACACAAAGTGGCACATTATTGCAAAGTGGAAGGAAAATGATAAATGATTTTCCAGATTCTTACAAATAAATATCTGAAAAATGTGGCGTGCATTTGTATTCAGTCCCCTTTACTCTGATACCCCTAACTAAAAACAAGTGGAACCAATTGCCTTCAGATGTCACCTAATTAGTAAATAGAGTCCATCGGTGTGTAATTTATTCTCAGTATAAATATAGCTGTTCTGTGAAGCCTTCAGAGGTTTGTTAGAGAACCTTAGTGAACAAACAGCATCATGAAGGCCAAGGAACACACCAGACAGGTCAGGGATAAAGTTGTGAAGAAGTTTAAAGCAAGCTTAGGTTATAAAAAAATATCCCAAGCTTTGAACATCTCATGGAGCACTGTTCAATCCATCATCCAAAAATGGAAAGAGTATGGCACAACTGCAAACCCATCAAGACTGACCTAAAATGACAGAATGGGCAAGGGGAGCATTAATCAGTGAAGCAGCCAAGAGACCCATGGTAACTCTGGAGGAGCTGCAGAGATCCTCAGGTAGGAGAATCTGTCTATAGGACAGCTATTAGTTGTGCTCTCCACAAATCTGGCCTCTAAGGAAGAGTGGCAAGGAGAAAGCCATTGTTGAAAGAAAGCTATAAGAAGTCTTGTTTGCAGTTGGAGAGAAGACATGTGGAGGACACAGAAAACATGTGGAAGAAGGTGCTCTGGTCAGATGAGACCAAAATTCTATGTGTGACAGAAAACTGACACTGCACATTACTCTGAACACAACATCCCCACCGTGAAACATAGTTGTAACAGCATTGTGGGGATGCTTTTCTTCAGCAGGGATAGGGAAGCTGGTCAGAGTTCATGGGAAGATGCAGGGGCGGACTGACAACCCGTGGGGCCCCCGGGCAATAGAAGATCATGGGGCCCCCCTGTGTTCCTGTCCACACTCAAGCCAAACAAAACACTACCTACTTATTGCACTGCACCCACATTACATATGTTTGCCCCTACCCCTTTAGCTGCAGTGGCAGCAGCTGAGGATGTACGCTTGCTGCAACAGGCATTAAACCCCTCTTGCTTTTGGTGGGTGATCGCGACGCATTCAAGTGAATGGGTCCCACTCTGCAAATACCCTGCAACTATGTGCAATGCGTGCAGCTGCAGCATCCTAATGTGGGGTCCAAGGGGTTAAAGCAGGTGTTAAGGAGGTAATACAATGCCTCCTCACTGCCCGCTTTGACCCTTTTTTCACTGTACACAAGGTTGCGTGACCTTTGCAGAGCAGCCCTATTCACTTAAATGGGTTACGCTTGGCAGGCACTACACTTGCCAAGCATTACGGGGTGTATAATTCCTGCTGCTGCTGCAACATGTGTACACCCCTGGCCATTGCAGTTAAAGGGGGTGTGATTGAGGGTGAATAAAAACAGGGCTCAACTATGAGGTTTTACCACCCCAACCTGTGAATGTAAACAAGACCTTACTGTCCTGAGCCCCCTATCACAGTTGGTGTTTAGGGAACACCTGGGATAAGGACAGAGAGGGGTCCTGTGATGAAGACAGAGAGGGGGTCCTGGAATGAGAGCAGAAAGGGGTCCTGGGATAGCAGCAGAGGGGTTCCTGCGATGAGAGCAGAGAGGGGGTCCTGTGATGAGAGCAGAGAGGGGGCCCTGGGATAGCAGCAGAGAGGGGTCCTGTAAAGAGAGCAGAGAGGGGACAATGGGATGAGAGCAGAGAGGGGGTCCTGGCATGAGAGCAGAGAGGGGGCCCTGAGATGAGAGGAGAGAGGGGCCCTGGGATGGGAGGAGAGAGGGGGCCCTGGGATGAGAGGAGAGAGGGGGCCCTGGGATGAGAGGAGAGAGGGGGCCCTGGAATGAGAGCAGAGACAGGGCCCTGGGATGGCAGCAGAGAGG
The DNA here is from genome assembly GCA_018402905.1 of Glandirana rugosa. NCBI lineage: Eukaryota > Metazoa > Chordata > Amphibia > Anura > Ranidae > Glandirana > Glandirana rugosa. The sequence continues at coordinate 229,058 of BLSH010280915.1, read as the reverse complement.
GGGCCCTGGGATGAGAGCAGAGAGGGGGCTCTGGGATGAAAGCAGAGAGGGGGCCCCGGGGTGGCAGCAGAGAGGGGTACTTGGGTGGCAACAGAGAGGGGTCTTGGGGTGGCAGCAGAGAGGGGTCCTGGGCTGGCAGCAGAGAGGGGTCCTGGGTTGGCAGCAGAGAGGGGTCCTGAGTAAGCAGCAAAGAGGGGTCCTGGGTAGGCAGCAGAGAGGGGTCCTGGGATGGCACCAGAGAGGGGTCCTGGGGTGGCAGCAGAGAGAGATCCTGGGTAGGCAGCAGAGAGAGATCCTGGGTAGGCAGCACAGAGGGGTCCTGGGTAGGCAGCACAGAGGGGTCCTGGGATGGCAGCAGAGAGGGGTCCTGGGATGGCAACAGAGAGGGGTCTTGGGGTGGCAGCTGAGAGGGGTCCTGGGCTGGCAGCAGAGAGGGGTCCTGGGTTGGCAGCAGAGAGGGGTCCTGGGTTGGCAGCAGAGAGGGGTCCTGGGGTGGCAGCAGAGGGGGTCCTGGGTTGGCAGCAGAGAGGGGTCCTGGGTTGGCAGCAGAGAGGGGTACTGGGGTGGCAGCAGAGGGGGTCCCGGGTTGAGTGGCAAGGAGTGTCTCTTTTATTTGGGGGGGTAAGAGGATATGTGCTGGGGAGTGCTTTTGGGGGGAGAGGAATTGTGCTAGTGGGGGGGTCGGATGTGAAATCCCCCACACTAGCACAATTCCTCTCCCCTCCAAAAGCACTGTCCAGTACTTCTCTGTGTTTGCATCCTGCCCCCTCCCCTTCCTTATTACTGTGTCCCCCTCCCCTATCAACAAAACTATTTTCAGACCTCAGATATTCAGCGCAGCTCTTGCAGTGAATGTCTCTCTCTCCTCCCAGTTCCTCCACCTGTCTGTATGCATCGGAACCGAGCAGGAGGATCCTCTGTGTAATATGCAGGCTAAGGGGGGAGAGATACTGGTGTCGGCTGCTACAGAGGGACGATCGCTGCATGGGGTACCCAGGCACTCTGCAACAGATGTGGGGAAGGTGTTCTGAGTGCCCACGCTAGCATGCCCCTGCCAGGCCAGGCACCGGAGCTCAGTGCTGAAACTTGGTCCAGCACTTGGCTCCAGGATCAGCACAGATTCCTTGGCACTGAAGTACCAGGAGCCTCTCATGGGGCCCCCTACTGGCCAATGGCCCTCGGGCACTGCCCAAGTGCCCTTATGGTCAGTCCGCCCCTGGGAAGATGGATGGAGTCACTGGGATGAGACTAGGGCAGAGCTTCACCTTCCAACACGATAACAATCCTAAATATACAGCCAGAGCTACAATGGAATGGTTTAGATCAAAGCATATTCATGTGTTAGAATGGCCCAGTCAAAGTCCAGACCTAAATCCAATTGAGAATCTGTGGCAAGACTTGAAAATTGCTGTTCATAGATTCTCTCCATCCAATCTGACAGAGCTTGAGCTATGTTGCAAAGAAGAATGGGCAAACATTTCACTGTCTAGTTGTGCAAAGCTGGTAGAGGCATACCCAAAAACACTTGCAACTGTAATTGTAGCGAAAGGTAGTTCTACAAAGTATTGACTCAGGGGGGCTGAATACAAATGCACGCCACACTTTTCAGATTTTTATTTGTAAAAAAAATTTGAAAACCATTTACAGTATCATTTTCCTCCCACTTCAAAATGATGTGCCACTTTGTGTTGGTCTATCACAGGGATAGGCAATTAGCAGACCTCCAGCTGTTGCAAAACTACAAGTCCCATTATGCCTCTGCCTCTGGGTGTCATGCTTGTGGCTGTCAGAGTCTTGCTTTGCCTCATGGGACTTGTAGTTCTGAAACATCTGGAGGTCCGCTTATTGCAAATCCCTGGTCTATCATATAAAATCCCAATAAAATACATTTACGTTTTTGCTTTTAACATGATAAAATGTGGAAAATTTCAAGCGGCATAAATACTTTTTCAAGACACTGTAGAAGTATATGTATTCATCCTTAAGATAAGTGCATATATCTATGTGCATCAGTGCAAAAGAGTGTGACAGAATATATCATCATTACATTTCTTCTTTCAAACAGTTCATTTTAATAAACAGAGTTCTAAATATGGAATAAAACTTTGCCAGTTTTTTCAATCCTCCATCTAGAAAAGTGCTTGTTTACCTCCGCCAAACCATGGTATCTTTCAGGTAGAACAAACTCACTTTTTTTTTTTTTACTTCTATAGCTAAGCATGTCACATATATAACAATAAAAAAGATGATAATATTTCATACCATAAAGTGATGCGCTAACTCGGAAGAATCCACAATGTAGGAATACCAAATGCCAAATACTTCCAGCCATTCATCTACATCTGTGTGGGATGACATCATATCACCTTTCACCACCAAATTGTTTTATAATTCAGTTGACTTTATCAGGATCACCAGACAGCAGTAACAATATAAAAAAAAGATTCTAACCTCTTCTCACTTTATCAAAAGTTAAATAAAGAAAATTTGACTGGACATACAGTATACAGTATCTGCTAAAAATATATTATACGGTCATGTAAGCTGTACGACATTACGCCTAGTCTTCACTCCCCTGCAGTACTCCACATTATAGCCTCAATTCTCAAAGTTGTAAAGTGGTGTGCTACTTGCCTTAATGGTTGTTATTTTTAGCCATGTGCCTATCATTTTCATTCCTCATTGGCTTTATTTGCTGGAGATAGCAGTCTTTATGGAAAATAACTGTGTTTATAGCTTAGGGAACTGAGCTTTATTTCTTTAAATTCCAACTGCAGAACCAGCAAAGCCACCAATTTAATTTTTTTCATTGCATCTACACACGCAGCACCATGTACAGTGCCTTGCGAAAGTATTCGGCCCCCTTTGAACTTTGCGACCTTTTGCCACATTTCAGGCTTCAAACATAAAGATATAAAACTGTAATTTTTTGTAAAGAATCAACAAGTGGGACACAATCATGAAGTGGAATGAAATTTATTGGAGATTTCAAACTTTTTTAACAAATAAAAAACTGAAAAATTGGGCGTGCAAAATTATTCAGCTCCCTTAAGTTAATACTTTGTAGCGCCACCTTTTGCTGCGATTACAGCTGTAAGTATTCCCTCGACTTATTAAAACGTGCGGGTTAAAAAGTCAAAAAATAAACAATTTTTTCAAACTTTAGAGGTTATTTAAAGTAAGGTGAAGTACTAACACAGGGTGAACAACTAAGAAATGTTTTTTAATGTCAAAATATAGAAATACAAACTTCGGACTTTACACCGTTTTCCAGCGTTTCAAGTTTCCCCCGGCTTATGAAAGCGTTCCGTGACATGTACCACGACGCACACATCTACGTTACTTTTTTTAATTTAACCACCGAAACGACCAAGACGTCAACCTTAAATTTCTTTATTTCGAGTCAAGGGATTCGATATTTGTGTCAATAAAAGGTATTTC
>BLSH010280915.1:153037-203360 GCA_018402905.1 Glandirana rugosa | reverse complement strand
GTGAAAATGCTGGTGTGGGGTGGGGGGGGGTGATCAGTAGCAATGCTGGGGAGTTGATGGGATCAGTGACAGTGATGGGGGAATGGCATTAGTTAGGAGGCAGTACACTATGGCAAATTCTGAATCATGTGGAGCAAAGTTGGAAATCTTTGGTAAGTATTTGGGGGGGGGGTTTATGCACTGACCACCAATGTAATGGGCAATTTACAATGACCACCATTGTGAGGGGGGCTTTACACTGACCACCAATGTGAGGGGGAATTTGCACTGATCACCAGGTAATGGGGGATTTTACGCCACGCACCAATATAAAGGGGGATTTCTCCACTGACACTGATGTAATAGGAGCATTTACACAAACCACCAGTGTAATGGGGGAATATGCAATGACCTCCATGTAAGGTGACACTTCTACACCAACCACCAATGTTAGGGGGATTTGCACTGACCACCAATGTAAAGAGGGATTTACACTAACCACCAGTGTAAGGGCAATTCTGCACTTACCACCAATGTAAAGGGAAATGTATGCTTATCACCAATGTAATGAAGAATTTACACTGACAACCAATGTAATGGGGGATTTTACATCAACAACCAATAAAGGGGGCTTTCTACACTGGCCACCAATGTAAGGGGGGATTTACACTTACCACCAATTTAAAGGGGGCTTCTACATGGACCACCAATGTAAGGGAGAATTTGAAACTGACCACAAATGTAAGTTTGAATTTTTTTACCGATTACCAATATAAAGAGGAGTTTCTACACCGAACACCAATGTAATAGGAGCATTCACAGTAACCACCAATGTAAGGAGGGATTTACACTGACCACCAATGTAAGAGGGGCCTTCCCACTGGCCACTAATGTGAATGAAAGGATTGTACACCAAGCCCCAATGTAATGAGAAGATTTACACTGACCACCAATGCAACTGAGACATTTAGCCTGTGTTCACATTTGTGTGTGTTGGAAATGCATGCAAAATCACTCTCCTGACACCACAGAAACATGCTGCCCTTTAGCAGATACACAGTAGTGCCATTAATTGTTAATGACACCCTCACACATCTGCTGAGATGTGCGTATTCACATGCACCAAAATTCACAATGCTGTGGCACCATGTTATTTTGAAAAAGGGTTCCACCTCCAATTTGCTTACCTTTGCAGAACATACTGAAGGTAGGCTTAATGACCACAGTTGCAGGCAGGACTTTCAAGCATGCCCCTTTACCACACCAGTGGGCAGCATTCAGCAGAGGTGATGGTGGATATGACCTCATGGGGGCATGATGTACATATGAATGCCACCTCTATTTACATATCAATGCAGCCAGTCCGCGGCTATTTACATATTAATGCAGCCACTATTTACATATCAATGCAGGTTATTTACATATAAACACAGGGTCTGCAGGTGATTTACAGCTGGGCAGCATTAGTAACAGAACTTCACATTAAGATATCGGGACACAGCATGGCACTAAAACTTCATGGGACAAGGGAATTTAAACTGGGGTAGTTGGCAAGTATGAAGCAGCTGCTTTGGGCCCCACAAGAAAAAAAAATGATGGGGCCCAGGGCAGCTTCCCCTATTGCCCTGCCTTAAAGAGGGCCCTGGTGGTGTACTATCCATGGGTGCAATGTGTGTGGCGCACACAGGTCCCAAAGGGGGGCACTGTGCCCTCACACATTGCACAACATGGGGAGATGCAGGTTCTCCCTCTTTTTTTTTGTCTGGGAGAAGAGCTGAGTAGACCACATATCACAGTTAATCCGCATGTGCTGGAGGTGGAGCTCAGTGGGAGCAATACAGCTAAGCTGCGAGGCATTTATACTATGCAATCAGTGCCCGCTGGTTACATAACAGCTGTCATCTAAGGTGGAAGGGATGTCTCATCTGATCCTTTCCTCCTGACACTCCGCCAGCGCCCAATCTCTTCAGTACCGCCCACTGGTTAAGTAGTATAGACACAGGCGGGAGCTGTGGGATTCTGCTCCCACTGGGCTCCTTCTCCAGCAGACGTGGTATTAACTGTGCTATAACCAAACCCCCTAACATAATACATAGAATCTAAAGAATGAGGGCGCTGTGACCACTGAAATATAGCATACACACTTTATTAACGCAAAATTAAAAAAAAATAAATGGCATGTATACTGTATATTGCTCCTAATTTGTATTTATAGAAGAATATTATTTTTGCATATCATGTGGATATAGTTGGGGTTTTTATTTCACCATGGTATGTCTTTAATAATGTGTATTTTTTTTTTTTTGGGGGGGGGGGGGGGATGTTGAGCTCTAATTAGGCTTATTTGTAGTTGGTTAGTTGGTTTACATATTAGTCTTTACCAGAAGCTTCTATCCCACTTACTACTGATCTCCGACCTCTGCATGACTTACTACTGATCTCTAACCTCTGCCTCCCTTATTACCAATCTCAGAAATCTGCATCACTTACTATGACCTGTGAACTCTGTATCACTTACTACTAATCCCTCCATAAATTACTACTGACCTGTGAACTCTGTATTACTTACTACTGACCTCTGAATCACTTACTACTGATCTATGAACTCTGTGTCACTTACTACTGCTACTTATTACCCTGCTCTCTGTTTCTATTTTAACCAGGGCCAGTATTCTGTGCAATAAAAAACACACCCAATTGTCACTGTGGAGTGAGCAACTTTTCTTTTTTGCTCAGGAGTGCCCAACTTATAATCCTGCATACAGTTTGGCATCTTCACCCTGGGCACTGAATGACCTTGTCCAAGCACTGACAGAGTGACATGGATTCCAGAGTTGCGGGCTGCACCGGATCTCTGTTACAGCCAGATGTGTAGAGCAGGTAGCTGAGGATCATAGTACAGGAACCAGACACAGAAACAATTTGATACTGGATCAGGAGACAGAGGCAGATTTGGGGTAAAAACCAGGGTCAGGAACAGCCTGGCAGTGTGGTACCAAATCAGGAGACAAAGACAGAGTCCAGGAAATAAGCCATGGTCAGTAACAGCTGGGCAAACAAGGTACAAGGCAGAAGGTGGTAAACAGGGTTCAGAAGGCAGACCAAAATCACAACAAAGAAGCAAAAGTCCAGAGGCAGGTCGATAGGCAAGCTGGGTAATACGGTGAGGCAGATTTAGCAGGTTGGGTCTCAGTTAAACAAGGGTAAGCTGAAGAACACTCAGCAACTTCCTTCGGTACTTCAGTTATTTAAGCTCTGGGTGTCAATATCAGTGTTGCATGTATACTCAAATTTTTGCACAGGCATATGCTAATGCATGCTTGTTCGCATTCGGCATTTACACTATGCACAGAGGTGTAGGTAGCATTATGCACATGTGCATACGCTCAAACTAGTTTCATTCTACTGACGTGAATTCAACCTTCTTTACAGTAGGGCTGGAGTGTGAGAGAAAGAAGCAGTACAAGAAGTCAATCAGTTTATGTGCTGACAAGAAGCATGTTGATATGGAGAGAAAGCAGAGTGATAGAAAGATTAGCTCATTGCTATGCTACTTCTTCTTTTACTGTCCAGTCACAGGCAGGCCCAAGTCTCAGAAAAAGTGGGTTGAAAGATGATTTTCACAATACTCTGGACTGCCACTAGCTCCTTGATTCCTGGGCATGCCAGTAAATGATTCTGTTTCCCATAATCTGCATCTCAGGGATATCACTCCTGATGAGGCATGGGTTGCTGGTCATGTGACCTGCAGCCGAGTATATGGTTCTCCCCTGTTAATCCTTGCTTGTGGGCAACTGGACTGGGGCCCCATATCATGCAGCTTCTATAGACAATCTTGCCACTGTTGTAAGAACTGCTCCAATTCCTACCAGAGTACTGCACATCAAGTGGGGGTGGCCCCGGGTCTCCACCTGCCTGCCTGGGGACTCCTCCAGCTGCTCGCCTGTGGTGCCAGGTCAGAAATAACTCCAGCTGTTTGCCTGTGTAGCCAGACCTACTGTGGACTTTACTGTGAGAAACGCCGTCACAGAGGCAAAGTGCAAGTAGCTGTTTATGTGCTGTACTGCGTACCGAAACAGTGGTCGTTCTCTAGTACCTATGGCAACATAGCCTTATAGAGACTTTGATTTTCTCTCTGTTTGTACATCTTCTTAATTGATTTACCATTGTTCTATACTGTATGCACATATTTTGCCATTTTACGCCATTTGCATTGGTAATCCCACTCTGCACCTGTTTGGTAAAGTTCAAGTTAAAGCTACCCTCTGTCTGATCGTTCAGCCATTTCTGCTACCTTTTACAAAAAAAACCACTGTGGGGTAATCTCTGGATTGAAGGTGAATATTGAAGCAAAACCATTTTTTTTTTACGTAACGTTTGATTAGTTATTCATTGTCCCCCAGACTTGATACAGACCCATCCGAGATGGCTGCCCCCTACACTGGAGACAACTCCCTAGAAGAGCAAGTGGTCTCCTTAAAGCAAACCTTTATTATATTGCTGATTACCAATTCCTAGATGTTATAGATGAATAATTTAGTTTTTTAGGCCTTCTTTCCTTTATTTTCACCTGGTGACTGGTGATCCAGCCAGTAAGTCAGTTTTTTTTCAAAAGAACAAGCTCTCTTGCAGTTTATATCATTTACATGGATGAGATAAATCATTTAGCACTGGCAGGGGTGCCTACAATGATCATTTTGTAAGGGGACATGTGATTGGCTGAGTGTTTGTGCTTAAGAGTACAAGTCACTGCCCTGCTTCTTCTTTGGTAGAACAACAACAACCCACCTGCTGGTATCCCTTTAGCTCCGCCATGTCGTGCCTAACTCCCTGCCAGAGGCCTTCCATGACTCCCCCAACCATTAGCATTTATATTGGATGAACTACAGCAGTCATTATGTGAAAGCAGCATATAGCTCATCAACCTAAAGCCAACTTCCCCATCTGCACAGTCTCATACCTTCCCCTGGTTAGTACTCACTCAGAAGGCTCTGACTTGCTACAGGCTCTATGTATCCACTTTATGAGTTACAGAGACATGATCACTGCAGTTCTACCTCTGGCTTCAGTGCATTTCTTCCAGGTGCTCCAGGGAGATAGAATTCACTGCAGAGAACACTTGGACTTGCCTGAAAGGCCTTTTGCAACCTGTTCTATCCTTCGCTAATCATAAGGGACAGGATGACTAGAGCTAGTTCTTCTGGGTGCAGAACTATCTCCCTTTGCCCTCTCCAGGGCCTCTACGCTAGCTGATGACATCTGCATGCCGGTGGTGTATCTGGCTCCCATGCCCCAACTGCACTAAGACTCCTCCCAACCTGACATACAGTATATATGGGCATTGACACATTCAAGACATCTTTACATGATGGCTCTTGCTAACAGGGGCCTAGCCCCTGACTACACTATTCTCTGTCACCAAACACTGTTGTGGGACAGAGCCACCTAGTGACAGACTAGCTAACTGCACCTGCTTACAAGCTTTTTTTTATCTATGTGAAACCTGTATACCAAAAGAGAAAACATCTGTTGTAATTGCTTATAAAATGTTAGCTGGAGTTTAACCCTGTCCACACCACAGGAGGATAATACAACAGCAAAAGATGAAGAAGTTCAGCAGCATTTATCAGCTACAGTTCAGGTTACATGTGGTTTTTGTAAATATATTTAAATTTGTTTTTAATGAATACATGGATGCATTCATTGGCAAATATTTATACATGGTTGGAGTTTGGCTTTAAACGCTGCAAAAAAGACTGGGGTGCTATAAAGATATTTAATGAGGAAACTAATTGGAATAATAAAACCATGTCGATAGGATGATGGGATGAGGCACCATTTGTTACGCTGTACACTGAGTTATATAGAAATGGGAATATATGACAAGTAAATAGATTTTGCAGTTTACGCACTGAACAAACAGCAGCTGTTAATGCTTTGAAACTTAATATTATATTTGCCTAAGATGTTGCACTATAACCAGTCAATTCCAATAGCATACCTATGTCTGTTTTAGAGTGATTGCAATGAATGCTGAAGAAAAAAACGTGTTTATCAAGTTTGGCATTGAGTTTATATATCAAATCACAGGTATTAAAGAGGTCATCAATTATATGTTCCTGGCATTGTATACTCTTATTTCTACAGAGTTATAGGTATTTTACCTGATCCATTTATTTACTTATTTAAGAAATGGGTGGCACCAGGATATACAGATAATCATGATAAACTTTCCTGACGACCAACATAACTACGCTGACTCTAATGAAAACATAGAAACGATATAGAATAAGGGGCACATGTATAATTGAGACTGAATAACACTATCATCTCTAAGCAGGGCTGTGCACATTACGGCCTGCATTTTATAGCCCCTTTATAAAATGTAGATTGGCAGTGTGTAGCCCACATTCATTTGCAGAGTTCTCTCTGCTTAATGCAGCAATGAGAGCTCAATGACTGGAGAAGAGCTGGTCATATGACTTTTACAGGTCATATTTTAGGCTCTTTTCCAGACGTATTTATCTTAGGGACAGAATCACTTTAAAACTAAAGCCAAAACGCGTTCAATACGCTGTCCCATAAGTGATATCAGAATGACTCTTAGACTCATGTTGTATACTAATGTAATCCATATAGATTCTATACAAAAAGTATAATTATAAAAAGTTGAATCTTTAACACATTCAGGAGACAAGATGTCTAGGCCTTTCAAATGCATCTGGGAAATGTTGTCTTTAGGCTCCCAAGGGCCATTTGAAAGTCCTATATAAATTGTAGCAGGTGCTGGGATTTTTTTTTTTCTGCATAATAACAAACTTAATACTGGACACTTCCACCCCCTCCCCATCCAGGCCAATTCTCAATTGTCTATCTCATTTCATGAGGCTCTAAAACGCGAGGACAGTACAAATACCCCCCCCTCCCCCCCCCAGTCCAAGGTATTTAGTAAGAGGCATGCTGAGTCTTTTGAAGTTGCCATTTTTTATCACAATTTTGTGGAAAATTAAGAAATTAATTTTTCTTCCACAAAATTGTCAGTTTAACAAGTTATTTCTCACGTACAGCATATGCATACTAATAATTACACCTCAAAATGCATTCTATTATGTCTCCTGAGTATGGGGATACCACATGTGTGAGACTTTTTCACAGCCTATATGCATAGAAGGGCCCATAATCCAAGGAGCATCTTTGGGTTTTCAAGGAACAAAAATGATGCATCTAATTTCCTGACTATCTAACACATTTTTGCAGTCCTGGAGCATCGGGACAGTAGAAACACCAACAAAATTACCACATTTTGGAAAGCAAACACCCCAAGGTATTTTCTTTTGAAAATGTAATTTTTGTGCAAAAAGTTTTTGGAAAATTTAGGAAAGAAAATTAAATAGTATCCTTTTTACACAAAATTCTCAATTATTAAGATATATTGAATAATGGGCATACTTAGAATTACACCCCAAAACACATTCTGCTCCTCCTCCCGAGTATGGCCATACTACACGTGTGAGACTTTTTCACATACTAGCCACATTGAGGGGCCTAAAATCCAAGGAGCACCTTCATGCATTCTAGGGGAGTAAATTACACATCTAATTTCCTGACTACCTTCCTGACATTTTTGGAGGCCTGGAGCACCAGGAAAGTAGAAACACCCACAAAATGACTACATTTTAGAATGCAAACACCCCAAGGTATTTTTTGAAAGGCAATGAAGATTTCATTTTTTGCCACAAGTTTTTGTAAAATGCAGAATAAAAATGAAAATTATTTTTTTTTACGCAAAATTGTCAATTTAATAAGCTATTTCTCACACACAGCATATGCATACTTATAATTACACCTCAAAACACATTTTGCTATGTCTCCTGAGACTTTTTCATAGTCTATATGCATTGAGGGGCGAAATATCCAAGGAGCATTTTTGGGCTTTTAAGGAGCAAAAATTACACATCTAATTTCCTGACTACCTAACACATTTTTGTAGTCCTGGAGCATCAGGACATTCTTCTGGAAGAATGGTCAAATATTTCCATAGACACACTCCTAAACCTTGTGGACAGCCTTCCCAGAAGAGTTGAAGCTGTTATAGCTGCAAAGGGTGTGCCAACTCAATATTGAACCCTATGGACTAAGACTGGGGGGCCATTAAAGTTTGTGTGCGTGTAAAGGCAGGCGCCCCAATACTTTTGGTAATATAGTGTATATACATTCAAAGCATAAAACATCTAAAGCATCAGTATAACATTAACCTCATTAATCTTTTTAATACATAATATAAAGGTACATAAACACCATGATGTGAGCCAGTCACTATCATTCATCAAACAAACACTAATCTTTATGCCCACTAAATATGTCCTGTGTCTCTGAATTAATGAAGTAGGAGCAGAAAGGTCACATTCTCTAAAACTCGCAGTACTAACTAATCTAGTCTTTGTATCTCTATTAGGCATACTGAGTTTTATTAATGTTTCCCCTGTGTGGAAGATGTGCACAACTAATACTTTATATAAATTCACACGTAAATAGAAACAAGTGTGAATAGTAATGGCTTTTTGTTTTTCCCCCTTTTTTTGTCATAGCAAACAAAACAAACAATGCAAACATAAGAAATAAACACAAGAATGCCTAAACAATTGTAATTGCAACAATTTTCTGGGCAAAGTGGTATATTATCTGACAAAAATGCAGGGGTGCCAATATTTTTGTCCACAACTGTAAAGCCCCTTTCACACTTGTGCGACCTGAAGGTCACGCAATTTTACCACAATTTTCTGCCTCAATTTTGATGCGACTTTAAGCAACGTCTGTGTGATATTGAGGTCTATGGACCTCAAATTGCATCAAAGTCAGACCAAAGTAGTGCAGGGACAACTTTGAAGTTGCTGCAACTTGAAGTCACACAGATATGAATGGTACTCATTAGAAATAATGGGGTACGACTTGTCATGCGACTTTGCAGTCCCAAGTCCCATGACAAGTCGCACAAGTGTGAAAGGGGCCTGAGTCATAATTCAGTATTACATTCTGTATAGTTTCAACACACAGAGCCTCATTAATATGTTTCAATAAAGCAGTGTGTTGATTTACAGTTCTAAGCACATGATCTGATCTGAGTGTTTTATGAGGTTTTAACCTGTATCTATAATCAGATATGCTGTGATGGGATTGTGCCATTATAGATATTTACAGTATTATAATATTGATGTTATATAGAATTAATTATGTTTCCACTTGCTTAATAAAGAGGGATGCTCATACCACATTAAGTGCCATGATAGAGTGAAGGACTATGTAAAGTATGATCCCTTATCTAGAATCAACTAATATGATAGAATAATTTGTAGGGAAGGGTAAATAACGATTAAATTAGTATGTTGGTTACAGTTGTGCTTAGACTTTACTGCAGCCTTCATTGTTGAGTTTAATAAGGTAAGACCTGGAAATTACTGAATCACCCCTTGATGAATAGGGAAAAAAAGATAAACTCTTTCCCTGTATACCTTTCTCAGGCTCCCCACTTTCATACCCCTTCCATGTTGACAACCGATCCAGAAGCCCAATTGCACTTGGCACTTCATGATTTTCTTCAGCGTAGGAGAAAGTTGGGCTTTCTTTAAAAACCCCAACTTTGATGTGAAAATTCTTAGTGTCATTCACTAGTTATCCTTCTGGTATCCAGTTACACCAGGAGCATGGCAGCTATGGAGCAATGGAAGGCTTAAGTCACAGGTTCTTAGTAACAGAAACATTTACAACTCAACAACCCTCTTGTACTTAGTCATAATGCTTCTATTTGCTTGCAATATTTTTTTTTTTTCTGGTACAGAAATTGGGACAAGTCCATCAAGGCAGTGACAGCTGGGAAGAGTTCTTGTAACACCACCTCTTTATGCACGTATACCACATAGCACACAATATCCCAACACACCCTGCATAGGGTTGCCACATCATCCCTTTAATCCAAGACACATATGAATTACACAGGTTCTGAGGCTAATTTAACCACTTCAGCCCCGGAAGGATTTCACACTTTAGGACCAGAGCCCTTTTTGCGATTCGGCATTGCGTCGCTTTAACTGAAAATTGCGCGGTCGTGAGATGTTGTATCCAAACAAAATTTGCGTCCTTTTTTTCCCACAAATAGAGCTTTCTTTTGGTGGTATTTGATCACCGCTGCGTCATTTCTGATCACCGCTATAAACAAAAGAATAGCGACAATTTTGCAAAAAAAAAAAACAAATTTCTTACTTTTTGCTAAAATACAAATCCAAAAAAAACCAAAAAAAAAACATTTTTTTTCATCGGTTTTGGCCGATTTATATTCTTCCTCATATTTGTGATTAAAAAAATCGCAATCGGCGTTTATTGATTGGTTTGCACAAAAGTGGTCGCGTTTACGGACGATGAGAATTCATTTCTGGGGTTTTTATTTTTTTTAATTTTTTACTAGTAATGGCGGCGATCTGCGATTTTTAGCGGTACAGCGATATTGGGGCAGACATGTCCTGACATTTTGACACTTTTTTGGGACCATTGGCATTTATACAGCGATCAGTGCTATAAAAATGCACTGATTACTGTGTAAATGCCATTGGCAGTGAAGGGGTTAACCTGCAGGGGGCACTCTAAGGGTTAACTGTGTTCCCTGGGCGTGTTTTTACTGTATGGGGGCTGCCCTAACAGGGGAAGGGAAGTGATCACAGCTTCCATGTAGAGGAAGGCTGTGATCACAGTCCTTCCCCCTCTCACAGAACGGAGGTCCGTGTTTACTTACACGGACCTCCGTTCTTTCACTCCGGGGGGGCATCGCGGGTAGCCGGCGGAGATCGAATCCGCCGCACCCGCTCCCTGGCCCTCCCCAGACACAGTGAGCGCGCGGGCGCGCCTCCGGCGGTGCGCGCGCGCTCGCTGTGCACACGATCTGGTAGCCACCATTGTATGACGGCGTTTTGCCTTACAGAGCCACTCTGTCGCCGTCAGATGCCGATCGGCGGTCGGCAAGTGGTTAATGCAGATGAGGCACCAAGTGAGGTTAATTACCACCTTGATCAGCCACAGAACCTGTGTAATTGATAGGTGTCCTGGATTAAAGGGATGATGTGGCAACCCTAACCCTGCAGTACTTGAACATCAGCATGCATGGCTGAGTTAAATAAATTGTAGAATTTGAAAATAACCCATATTTTGTTATTGGTGTCAATTTAATAAAAAGTACAAAGGAAATTACTGTAGTGTGTCTTTAATCTTTCATGCAGGGTTTATATATAATTTTTACAATAATACTCTGTAATACATACAGCAGTTACCAAAATCAAAAGAAAGTAGTCCGGACAGCTGCACTACTGGTACAACCATTATTAAAAACTGTCCATAAAACCAAACAGAAGACATTAAACAAGTAGTGGAGGGGTGAAAGACCAGTTAACACATTTCATGCCAAACTAGCACTTAATCAGGGCTTGAATTGCTATGAATAAGAGCTAGTTTAGTGTGAAATTTGCTGAGTGGTCTTTGACTCATCCACTGCTTGTTTGATTAATTCTATTTGGTTTTATGAACAGTTTTTAATAAAAGTGGTTCCAGTAGTGCGGCTGTTAGAACTTCTTGATTTAGATCATTTCAGCTGTGAGCTGGTCCGGAACCTATCTGTGTGATGGCAGAATCAGGCAGATTGACTTGGACTGGTGATTCTTCCCTTACTGTCAGTTATCAAAATCAATTTTTAAAAAATTATAATATGTTGAAATAATGATAAAACACACATAACATAAAACAGTCGTTAACAATAATACACCCTGAGATATATAAATACTAACGTGTAAATATTGGTTTCGAAAATTGCACAAAGGGGAGTTGAATATTTATATACTTAGAAGAAAATGCTCTATTTAGGGAAGAAGAGAATAAATGGTTCTGAGCAAGACATTTCTGCAACAGAACAAATAATGTTAAAAAATGATGCCTGTTATCTGCACAATGTGAAAGCAAATGCAACTGACCTTTTTTTAAGTCAAATGTATGTTTAGTCTGTTTTTTTCAAACGTAGTATAAATTGTGCTACAAAGTCATATAGTGAGTTACAGAAATAAATGGACTATATGGAATTGTGAAATGAGAAGCAATACAAAAATATAAGCATAAATGTTCAAGGAAAGGAATATACCAAATGCATATATAAGACAAAGTCAAACAAGACTTTATTATTTCCTCTAACAGAAGGTAAATTACATGGGTTGAAATAAATGTTTTGTTTTAGTATGTGACTTATATAGGAAATGTGGTATTGCATTAACTGTTGGCATTCTATGAAACTGATGTGTACCAAAGGTTTGACCAGAAGCTACTTGGTTAAAGAAATAAACATCTCTCAGAAGATCCCTCCCAGACAGTATAATATAATAAGAAAAAATCCTGTTTACTCTGATTGTAAAGATTGAACCTTTCCCTGCCCCTCCTGGTGTGAGGTCACAACACGTCAAATAATCCTATAAATACCAAGAAGTAACTGTACCTTATATTCCTGAAGGGACATCGCCCCAGGGCATACAATGGGGTTCCAGACTGCCAGCTTGTTGGTGCTGTGGCTGGCATTGGCTCTCTCAAGTGCCTTTTCTATAAAATCAGGTAATTTAATTTTTTTTCACCTACCCTTTATTTGCCCATCATTTGCAATGGGCTAAGAAAATTATTAAAAAAAAAAAAGATAGGTGATAACAAATTAAAAGTATGGCATTGTGGAATGTAGTGATCGGGATAGACATATGACCATTTTGTGATGTTCACTTTGAAATAATTTTATTTAGGATGGTATGGATTACATCTTCTGACTTTAAAAGACTGTTGGCCATAAAATTCTCCATTTTTACAAGCAATAAAAGCAGATTATGTGTCCATGATATAGAAATATAGGCATCTGTAAGTGTCAAGCAAACATTTTCATAGATTTCTTCTAACACCTTGGTAATTTATGTAACATAAAAGAAAAAAAAAATGTTTCTAAGAAGAGAAATACTTTATTTAAGATCATAATATTAATTGTCAATTACACTGCTGATATTACTGACAAAAATATGTTCTTAAGAAATATGTTTTATTGTAAAGATCTGATGAGCATAAAGACAAATCAAAGAGCATAAGGTCATGAAATGTATCTGGTTGAATTATTATTTTTCTTGTATGGCTTTCTATACCAAGTAAGAATTGTTAAAGTGTATGCTAAGCCAAAGCATTTTTTGCTTAGCTTTGGATGGGACGGACTGGTGGATTTTTATTGCTGTGTTTTTTTTATCCTGATGACTATTGTCATTGGGTCAGTAAATGATGGGAACTGTCTACAGGAAGAATTCGCCTCACTTTGGAGAGATTTCCTCCTAGGCCTCTTGCACATTAGGCTCTTCTGAGCATTAAAAAATGCACCTAAAGCCATGTTTTTTAAACATGTTTAGGCGCGTTTTGACGCATACAGACACATCAAGCGTTTGGGCATTTATTCATTTCATTGGCCAGAATACAAATGCATTCTGACCATTTAATCTAATAAACATTCAAGCGCTAAATGTGCCTAGTGTTTACATGCATTTAGGCATGGCAGGCATTTTTTCTACCCAAGCTCCTCTCCTGAATGTGATTTTGGTGTGTTCACCCCTGCCTTTAAACTCGTATACATGCTTATGTGTGCATAGACACATAGACTAACATTGAGGGGGGTTTATGGGCAGGAAAAAAAGTCAAATGTCTGTAAAAAAGGTGTTTAACAGCTGCCCTGTGCATGAGGCCTAACTTCCAGCTGTGTCTCCAGGAGAGTAAGTGAAGAGATGTCTCCCTAATGGGACACAGCCAGCAAAATATACCTTACAGGAGTTCTAACCACCCCATACTCTACCCAGATCTATGAAAAATGGCTTTAGCTATATTGTACATTTTAAATTTAATTCTAGTCATTTCCTGATTCAACTGAAATTGGACCCATGTATTTTTCTGGGCTCACTGCTGTACAAGCAGTTTGATATGATGCATCATTCATTAAAATATACTGTAATTGCTCTCGATTGGTAATAATCTCTAAGTCCTATATATTCAATTCTCTTTATATAAAGAAATGGACTTAAAAGAAAACCAGCAACTAAGAAGTATGGAGGCTTCTATTGCCGACATTTCCTTCTGAAATCCCTGGCTCACTGCCCCTAATGCTGATACAATAGCTTCATACTTTCTGCGGCGCTGACCTGGAAAAAATTGCAGTATCAGTAGTTCTGACTTCACCTTGACTGTCCTAATCTGCATGCTTGTTCTGGGTTAGTGACTTAGGAAGTAATGATGTCTGAAACAGCCAGGCATCATTTTAATAATGAGGTCTGCAATGGCAGCCTACGTGTTCTTGTAAGTTGTCCATAAACCTAGCGGGGGTGAAAATGTAATTTTCATTATGCTTGACATCATGTCTCACTGTATACAGTTTTCTTAAACAAATAGGTTTTTGTTAATCTGTTGCAATGATTCTTTTTTTGATACCCTGCCAGTAACAGCACTACCTGTTGCTGGCTGACTGTGGTAAGCCACTGCCTTGCAATTAGGCACAGCATTGTTATCCTGCTGTGTGCAATCCATTAAGTTTGCCATTGGGCTTTTTATCTGATTAACTTGCAGCAGCAACCTGAAAGTGGATTCAGCAGGCTGACAATTCTGCTGCTAATTGTGAGGCAGTGACATAGCATTGTGAGCTAGAAATGCTGTTACTGTCCCGATCTTCAAAAAGTACCTTTACAACAGATTCACAAAAAAATTGCTAAAGAAGATTGATAAAATGATACCAAACATGGTGAAAAGGTCATATTTAGTGTGGAACTTTTTACAGTGAAGAAAAAGCTGATATTGCCTTCATTATTAGCATCTTCAGAATAGACATACGTCCCAGGGTAAGTCATACTAGAGCTGTCAGTTGGTGCCATAACCGTACGATGGTTACATGACATGGCCACTTTTCACTAATTCTATTGTCCTGAAACTGAATGTTCACTAGCTTTGCTTCTCTATTAGCAGTTATAACCATCTATACTATCTATTAACAGGACGCATACGCAACCACGGTCACTACGTCTGCAGTACATGGGGAAACTCTCACTTCAAGACCTTTGATGGGGACTATTACCAGTTTCAGGGGAAATGCAGCTATAATTTGGCTTCAGACTGTCGGGATGCTTATAAGGAATTCTCAGTGCACGTCCACCGGTCAACTGACAGTGATCACCCACTCATAGACAAGATCACCATTACTATCAAAGACGTCGTCATTCTACTGGAAAGCGGTTTTGTAGTGGTGAATGGGGACGTGTAAGTGAATGCCTATAGCTTTATATTAAGTTTTTGCTAAATGTAAAATAATCTGTTTTCTTTCTACTTTGTGAGAGTTTTAAAAAGTTGTACCTGTACCCGCTTTGATAGAAATTTACTTCTCCGTCTTTATATTATCAACAGTGGAGTTTGATTTAAATCTCCGATTTGAGACTACTGCATACAGTTATCACTAAAAAAGTCCAATGGGCCAACAGTACAACTTGTTATTATAAACATTTCCTAATACATATGTGGTGCATGGCATGCATTTTATAGAATCACTTTTTAGTTTTCACGTGTAGATGACCAACCCTAATGATCTCCTGGCATTAGGACTCTCAATTAGGTAAAAGTGTCTGTACAGGATGATTACTAGGCTCAGTTATGCTCTTTTTTCTTAAGGGCCTTTTCTTTTGTGTTATAGTATTTTCAGGTTTTTATCTGAAGGAGTGAGCATGCAGTAATTAATAGTGCATGTCAATTATCATTAAATGAATTTCATTTATTTATGCTTAGTGTTTTTATTTTTTATTTTTTTTATAATACATTTTTATTGATTTCCATGCAAAGAAAAAAGAGAAGGGAAATTCTCATACATTGTATCACCTAAACTTATAGTCATATGAGGCAAAGGCGATAAATCAAGGGTACATGTTCAATTGTGCCTGACCTACTGTGAGACGTTGTCCCGCCACAGACAACTATAGGTGACCGGGATCTGATGTCAGTCTTCATGGTTACCTGGGGGTGGTAGGGTCCCCCCCCGTTGGCACCCCAACCGGGAACTAACTGTGCCAAATGGGAGGGGAGCAACCCCCCCCTCGTGAAATGTTTCCTATATTGTGACACCTCAACGGTCGACAGTACATGTAAATCCTAGCTATACTATGGTCAAACCACGAGCGATCATTTTGTACCCTGTCTGAAGCTTACACCCTTGATTGTTTAGTGTTAGAAGGTTCAAAACATGCCTTTTTCAGAATTGCATCCATAGCAATTTTTGAGTAATGGATCCATCATTAAAACAGTGAAGATTAGAAACAGTGCAGAGATTCGACACAGAGGAAAGGTTGAGAAAAAAATAAAAATAAAAACAATGGCACAACTTTTTTAGAGTTTATAGTTTACACTTTATAGGTTATAGCTTTAACTTTATAGTTGAAACTTTATAACTTATAGTTCTTAGCAGAATTCAACCACATCACAAGGGTGTGTCCATAGACAAGAGACTCTGGCTAGACCTTCTGACTGGTGAAGGATCATTCTGTCTAATAGTCATGGCATAAAATGAAAATTGAATGTTACTGAGCAAGGACATTTATATGCCTCCATTGCCAGCTTTTTCTGAGAGCAGTAATACAAATCATCTAGGATAGTTTTCAGGTGTCCAACTATGTAAACATTACAAAACATATTTATTTAATAGAAAATATAAAATGAAGCATATTAAACAATTTAACCCCCCCTTCCGTGTTACAGACAGGTATTTTCCAATTGTCTACAGGAATTATTGGTTGCACAATGGTACCCCGTATGGTACCCCATATACATGTAATAAAATGTGCATTTGTTCAATCAACAATACAAAATGTTGTATTATTGATTGAACAATGCACATTATACTACATGTATATGGGGTACCATTGTGAAAACAATAATACTTGTAGTTACTTGTAACATATCTGTCGGTGAGGGAGGTGGGGTTAAATTGTTTAATATGCTTAGCTTTATATTTTCTATGAAATAAAAGTGTATTTTAACGTGAGGCACCTGAAAAATCCATTCATTTTTACATAAAATATTTTTTGAAGGGGGTTTAATTTGCTTAATATGCTTGGTTTTGAAATTATCTTGAGAAATCTATTTCAGATTCCATTCCACCCCCAGAGCTGCATAAATAGTAGATTGCCCATAAATATTTTAGTGTCTCCTGAATTGATCCTGATTGGATAAGAATCGTGTCATTTTTTTGGATAGCAGAAAGTACAGAAATGCCAACTTTTACCAACAGCTGCTGTTCTGAAGACATATAAACCATGACTTAGGAGAGAAGGTGTAGGAGGGGAATTAAATTAAACATTATTTGATTATCTGATCAAATGTCATTCCTTCTAGCTATCATTTTTTATTAAAGTCAACAATATTTTATTAGGAAAACAGGAATATTTGTAATGTAAGGCATTCTTACAGATGTAATTCTTTCTCTGTACTTGGGCTTTTATAAGTCCACCAGCTGTTTAACAATATCCATAATTCTTGGCAGAATTGCATTCTGGGTAAAGGAGCTGTCTTTTGTGAGGGCCGGTGTATGAAATGACATTTGTACAAGGTGTTCTGGGTGTGGTATATTAGATAAAGCAATTAAAATGAGGCTCCTTAATAGATAGACCAAGCCTTGTAAGTAACCTAAAACATATGGTGAGCACTGTAAGGTGTAACCCTGAGAGAAGTCATAAACATTTATAGCAGTTTCAATTATTGGACATTTAAATAGAAGTCTAACCTTTTCTCTTGAATCATGGATTCCCGAAGAACTACAGTTAAGAACCATATTGCAAAATAAGTCTGCCAATGCTTATGATAACTATAGAAAGGAGATTGGAAATTGAATACTCATCTCCACTGAATTTTGTGGAAGTAAGCGTAGATGTACTTGCCCAATACCTGGCAAATTAGAAAAAATAAATATATCATCCCTAGTTTGTAAACATTATATACTAAAATAGTTGTTAAATATTATTCTGTCAATAGTGTTCGGACTATAAATGTATTAATAGAGTTTTCACTCTATTAGTTATATGGAAGTTAATTCATAAAGAAAGGTGATTTGCTTATTCACCCTAGCCCTGTGTATTTAGGTACAATAGTACAGATATACACACCATGTTTGGCATTATGCTATATTATACAACATTTCTTCTGCAATAGCAAATTAACTAGCATTAATAAAGGGAATCCAAACTAATACCATGCTGTTTTCAAACAACATAAATGTAAAAATACTCCTCTGCTATGTGCATGTAAAGGTGATGAGGTTGCTATGGAATATAAAATAAATACAAGTAAATATAATTTTTTTTTTTTTTTTTAAAGACCACTTTTTTAAATTTGGTTTAAGATCTCTCTGCTTTTAACAACTAAAATTTGATTCACTAGTATCTTAGAATCAAGCCAACAACATATTCATATTACAATATGCTGATTGGCAACGTTTTCATGACTGCAACATTTTAGTGAGTTGTAGGATTTTGGCAACATTTCACAATTTTTGTCAATATTCAAGTCAATATAAAAGGCAAACTTTATGTTTTGGTGGTTTTTAATGGTGCAATGGGTGGTAAATGGCTCCTCTGTGTTATAAATGCTCATTTTAACTATAAGGAACCTGTTCTTGTGCCAGAAAAGGGCTCCTCGTTAGTCTCATTAATTTATTTTTTTATTTCATAGAATGAAAAAAGACAGTGAAAGAAAAAGTAATAAAATATTTCAAGTGACGGTACACAAATAACAGTCACAAAAAAAGAAAATAATATACAAATGCAAAGAATTCTCACTAAAAGCCCCCTCAAAAAAACACCATCTAAATAAAAAAAGTAGGATTTTTTCAACCAAATTTCACATCAGTGGGCAAAATCAAAAGTTTCTGTTTTGTTTCAAAACCAATTTCACCAAAACCACTCATTGTATCCCCAATCAGAACATTTCTCAGGGACAGCCTATTTCAAGTTAGAGACACCACTGCCTATAATCCCCATCTTTCTGCAGCCACCCATTTGAGTTCAGCTTTACATCTTTAGAAAGTAGATTATTGAGGAATGTTTTGTGTTATTGTGTTGCTTATTATTTCCACACTTTCTAATTATTGTTAGAAAAGTACTACCTTGCACTGAATATATTTTAATTACTGTATTTTGCAGTGTTAAGACACCATACTACAGTTTTGGGATCCTTATTCAGAAAACTGATACATACTTTAAGGTGTATACGAAGATAGGTTTAACCCTCATGTGGAACAAAGAAGATGCAGTCATGGTGAGGAATCTTGCTGTACCAATCCAAAAAAAATCCTTCTGCTTCATCTTATGAAGAATGTCACTATAGCATCCAATCATCCTCTGTCATCTGTTTTATGTATTATAATATACACCTCCACTTGAACCCCATACAAAAGGTGGTTACTTAGAGGATTGAGCATTGATGGGCAGTAACTCCCATGAAACAATCACATCTTAGTTTTCATTGGACTTCAGTTGTGAGAACTATGAAAGATGATCATGTGTAGGAATTAGTGAACATTATGAGGTTGATTTCCTAATGGAGCTGAGAATTGTCATTTAATAAGTTGTGTAAATATTCACCTCAATTATCCAATTATGTGAAAAGCAAATTCCTGTTCAGTTTGAATACCCAGCCACGTGCAGCTTTAATAAGTAAACAGAAATTTACCATTGACTTGATTGGATAATTGAAGAAAATATTCACACAAAAGCTATACCTACATGAAATTTGTTTCCAGGAAAACATAGAAAACTGTGGTTTCTTTGTATATTATAGATTTTAATATTATTTGCTGCTTACCTGATTGTAAATTTTCACACAATTATTGCGCAAACTATTATTGAGTCTTAACCTCTTTAGTAAAGCAGAATAGAAGTTGTCAGGGAAGAGAAGGAATGCAGGGAAATAACTTTTAACACATCCCAGCTAACCCATTTGTTCTCAGTAGCTCCCGAGTATTTTTTAGTATCTCAAATCTCAGTATAAATTCTACTTCCTCCCACCCCTTCTATCATCAGAGCAAGCAAGTGCTAAAAGGGATGGTCTAGTAGTCCATAAAAAGAATTAAAAAAGTAGACGTGTCAGTAAGAATGGCCATATTTTACTTTATGACATAATTGTTAGTACTCCTGTACACAATTGCTCTATAACCTTAAAGCTAGGTACACACATGACATTCAGTTTTTTTTTTTCATTCAAGCAGTAGGTTGAACGAAAAAGAAACTGCATCAGCACAAACAATATTGATGCAGGAATCTCTCCCTCTGTTCTATTGTATTCTGACAGTGGGGAATCCCCCCTCCCTCTGGCAGAATATACAGATCGGTGCTGCAGCTATTGGCTGCAAGCGCTGATTGAATGCTGGTTTTTCAGCATGACCACTTGGCAGAAGTCAGTCATTAAACTGGCTTCTGTTGGACAGACAGCAGTACACACAGACAATTTAGTCTGGTTTCTGCCGATCTGACCGATTTTTGGTCAGTGTATACCCTGCTTAATACAGACTTCTTTAAACTGCGGGACTTTTTTACAGAACTACAAACAGCAGTCAGTTTTTAGCTAAGATGATACTCTGGGATTTTTACACTCTGAGAAAGACTGCGATAGACATAATGGGGTTTAATATCAGCACTGGCCAGGATGACTGGCAGCTCTGAGGGCAATACGTCTACAATACTGAGACAGCTAAACAAATTATCCTTATTGCACAGCCTGCAAAGGGGATCTGTGAAAAGGGAGAATGATTCTGAAGTTTGTACCTCTACTGCTGATGTCAGATCTTCATGATTGAAAAAGTGTCACAGGGGGTACAGGGTCAGTGTCATCAACAACCTCTGAAATCTTTATTAATAAATAACAGAGTGCTGAATTTGTTATCTTCACAAATGCCCACAGATTTTCTATGTTTACATTTTCTCAACATCCCCCCTAATGAGGGGCCCTTCCACACTCAGGCCCCATAGCAGTTGCATGGGCTGCTAGGGCTATTGCTACATGACTCCTCTTTGCCTTTTATTATAGTCAGTTGTGATACACAGTAACTCACATCTACCTGATTTAACCAAATGGTCAGACCCATAACTATGTTACTATGTAATCTGTTGTTAAAGCATCATTATAAATACTGTGTCATCCTCTGTACAGGTGGAGCTGGATCCAAAGTATAACAACCATACCTGTGGACTGTGCGGTGACTATAATGGCATACCTTATTATAATGAATTTTTTGATCAGGGTGAGTAATTTGGATAGATGCCAGCTCATTTCTGTATAACTCTACAACCTGCTTTACATTAGAAATATTACTGTTTTGATACATACACCACTATTTTCTGTTTTTTTATGTTATATGAAATAAAATACAAAGTACGTTTTGTTATATCACATTTAGTTTTCATAATGACATTTTTCAGTATTCTGCACTACTTTTACATAATTACATTATATAAAGATCAGGGTTGTAATGTAACCTACAATAACTAATCAAATGCTAGACCCCATTTCATGCAATTTTATGCTACTGAAATCTGATTATTGGTCAGCGTTTGAAGGACATTGTACTTCACTGCTCATTAAACTATTATTGTTATTGTGTAAGCCTCAAGGTGTACTAAGTAAATTAACAGGCATAATCCTAGACAATTCAAACTGGGCATATGATACAAAATGCTGCATGTCAAAATGGTCAATGGATCAAAAGATCCAGAAGACGAGCTGTATGTAACAACACTTTAAAATGAACCCTTACCATGACAAATGCTGGCATATGTATAGAAGGAACATTATACAACTGTAGCTGTAACTTTCTTGGGCCTAGCAACACAGGGTGTACTGTACAGTATTATCTGGTGGTGGTATAATGATTTTTATTACATACACTAGCAAATGTGTATGTTCTAGAATAGGTTGGTTTGAGCAGCAGAATTGACTGTCACAATGGAGTCCGGGAAGTGAGGTGAGTGGGACAGATGGAGGTGCTGTGACCGTAATCCTGCTAATAATCACTATATCTAGAGCTCACAATACCTTAGCATAATGGTCAGTGGGAAGAATGCTCTTTATATTTGTAGTCAATAGGAAGAATCCCATCTTTACAAATAGCTAAAAAGTAATTTGTGTCAGTAGTTACTTATCTGAGAGGCAGAACTTGCTCACTGTTGGAGGAACCCCTAGCAACCTTGTGGTGTCCATGGAACCCTTTTTGAGAAAGCCTGCTGTAGGGTGAGGTGGATGGGAGGAACTGTGAAACATAGGTTAAGAAGTGTGAGAATCAGCCACTGTAAACCAGGGACAAGGTAGGTGGGAAGAAGCAGTAGGTGGGAAGAAGCAGGTGCTGAGAGCATGGCGGCATTGTGACTGGAGGCAAAGTGGATGATAAAGGAGCACTCTGACCTGGGTGCCAGATGGGGGAGGGGGTAAGGTGGTGTGAGCAACATGAGTAAGCATGGTGCAAGCTGGCTACAAAGTATGTCCTGGGTTTGGCCCCTATGTTCTTATGTTCTGGGGCAACTTTTATTGCAAGTAGGCACTATGAAATGGGAAAAGAGCTGGATGGGATGGGGACACTGTGTGTGTGTGTGTGTGGGGGGGGGGTGCTGTGACTGGGGGGTGAGGTGAGTGGAAGATGGGGAGCCATGACTGAGGGGATGAGGTAAATGGAGGCCACTGTGCCAGAGGAAGGAAGATGGTGGTGCTGTGAGAGCGGTGCCATGATCATAGGTGAGATGGGTGGAGAGGAGGACCTGTAACCTAGGTGGGCAAGGTGGGTGGAAGAGGAAATGCTGTGACTGAAGATGGCAAGGTGGATGACTGGGGGACCTGTGACTCAATAGGTAAAGTGTAGGGGACACTGTTATGGAGTGGGGTGAGGTGGGTGTGAGGGAGTGCTGTGGCAGAGGTGGGCACTGTGACATAAGGAGTAAGGTGGGTGGTGTGATGGAGGGGGGCACAGTGGGTATGAGGGGTCACTGTGACATAGGGGTATGAAGTGGGCGTGAGGGGCACTGTGACCAGGTTACAAGGTGGTGGTGAAATGGTGACCTGCAGTGGAGTTCCCAAGGTCATGGTGATCAATCACGGGGGAGGTAAGATGGCTGTGGAGGGATATGCTATGATAAGATGGCTGTGGGTGGTGCACAAGGACAGGGGGGTTGAAGTGGCTATAGAGAGATGCTGGGGATAAGGTTGTCATGGAGGGATACTCATTAATAGGGGGTGAGATGGTGAAGGAATGTGCTGCAATAGATGAGAGGGGGATGAGATGGCTTTGAAGGGTTGTGCTGCGATAGTGGATTGAGGTAGGTGCAGAGGAATTCTGGTGTGGTGATGGGGTGTGGGATGAGGTGAGTTTAAAGGTATGCACTGTGATGAGAGTGTAAAGAGATGTGCCATGATGGAAGGATAGGGAAACTGTTGAGGGATGTGTTGCAATTAGGATGGGGGGTTAGTGGTTACTGAGGGATGCACTTAAATCATTGGGTGGGTGCAGAGAGATATGCTAGGATAGAGCTAGGGGTTGCGTTGTCTGTGGGAGAATGTGCTAATATTGGGGGTAGGCTCACAGCTCCTCCTGTTGTATGGGCATGCTGTCCTTCAGCTCTCCTCCCTGTTCCTTGGTGATCCATCAACACAGAAGGAGGATCACTTTTAAAACTATAGTCAGCTGGGGGAATAGAGGAATGCCTGACAGCTTTTCTCCTGTCTAACCATTTCGTCCTCAGCCTGCTCCGTGGCTTCCTTTCTCCAGTAGTGGTGTGCAAGGATTGCTTAGTACAACCAAGTGACAAGAGCAGGCTGAGGAGGAGATGGCTGCACAGATGGAAAGCTGTCAGGCAGTCCGTCATCCTATTGGCTGACATTATTACTGACAACTCTGATCCTCCTTCCCTAATCACAAACCAAGGGAGAGAGGGCTGCTGGGGGTCAGGGAACTGTAAAATGGATGAGAGCAATTAGAGACTGGTGTAAAGCAGAGGAGATGAATGTTTGGGATATATGTTGGGATGTTACTAAGCAGAAGAGGTAGGGAGAGTGAAAGCACCAGGGGCAAAATCCCCCAAGTGGCAAAGCGAAAGGCTAACATTTTAAAAATAGTATTAAGGATATGCACTTAAGTCATGTTCATTAGATAGCTATGAAGTAAAAATCAAGACAATGAATTTGAATGACGTTTGTTATCTTTTTGCAGTGGAGCCCCTTCTTGCATAGTTTAAGTCCATCTCCAGCTAAAAGGTTTATTTTAGTTTTAAACAGAGCAAGGTCTCTGTCTTTTATGTGGTGTTGTCTGTATCAGTAAGGGAGAGGTTTTTACTCTCTTTCTGTCGGGTCATCAGGAAATCTCTCCAACAGGGACAAAAACACATCTAGAGTGTGGAAGCCTTAGAAACTCTGACAATGTTTTCCATGCTCTCTGTGTCTCCCTCTCCTGGTGACACCTGCATCCTTTATTTCTTGTATGGGAGGAACATAAACAGGAAGTGAGTGAAAATCCCCACGATGGAGTCAAAGAAATAAAAGCCTAGTAGAAATATAAACTGTTTTACTGTTTTTCACTTTATCTAAAGCTAAAAAAGAACATGGTTTTAGGTACTCTTTAAGTTCTTTCATTGTAGATGTTTGAATCAAATAACAAGTCTTTGTTGTAATGAGATCAGCTTAAGGTGAGCATTGGTAAACATTTGTTTTTGTTTTTTTCACAGACATGTATTACAGTGCTGTACAGTTTGGAAACATGCAGAGAATTCATGACCCTGGTGTTGTCTGTACCGATGTAGATGAAACTCAGCAAAAAGACACATCCCATTGTTCCCAATATGTAAGTAGCAGTCTCATGTCAATATTTTTGCAGCGCAGGTTCCATATTCTGGAAATTAAATAAGGCTATATGTACATTTAAAAAGAAAAGTTTAACGATGCCCTCTGAATTTTTAAATAGATTAAGTTTTTTTTTTGTTTATGAGTTAAGTGTCTCAGAAACTTTCAGAATTTTTGTTTCTTTCTGTTTATACCTTACCCTTAACATTTTTTCACATTTCCAATTCTTTTATTGTAAAGTGAATCTGTACTTTGGTCTTTTGGGGCAAATTAATAGTTTTACTGAATATCCTGCTCTTTCTGCTGCTGACAGTGACCTCCTGTACTTTTCCTGGAGCCCCAATTGCCTGACCTATGGCCCTATGCCATACCCAGTACGTCTGGGTATTAGTGAGCATTGCTTCCACAGTGCTGCGCGGGATGTCTGTGTGGCCAATTGTTATAATGAGTACTGCCTTATACGGTTACGGAAAGGTTCCTTTACCCCATGTAAATTTCTACCCAGAACAGACCTGGAACTTATCCTTGGACTGAATTCATGGGATATATCAGCAAGGTTTATTCATAAATGTGTTCTCTTGCAACATTCCTTCTGCAAGCTTTTACCTTGGTTAATTTCTATTGGTGGATGGTGTCTGAGCTTACATGGATGAAGGATGTCACTGCCTCAACCCCATCCATGACAGCCTTTGGTCTGGCTATAGGCTAACTGTGCCTGAGCACTCTCACATAGCAGTAGTCACATACTGCCCCTTACCTGTAAGCCCTGGTCTGTTTGAGCAATGAAGTGAAAGCTGTGATAGTGTGAAGAGGGTGAAATGTTGCACAGATAAGTGACTAAATCTTTCTGGGGTAGGCTGGCTGAATTGGTAAAATGACATTGTCCCTCTAAAAGAAACTTGGGCTTTGCCAATTAGGGGAAAGCAACATGTTCGCTTTAAAGCCCCCTTCCCAGAATCACACATTTACCTTTCCTTTGCTCCCCTAATACTTTGTCAGCTTCCAAGAACAAGGAGCAAAGGCCCTGTATAAGAGCTACATCCCTTTAGTTGAAGCTCACAAAGGGCTGCATACTCATATCATGTGGCAGGAAGTGGAAAAAGTCACATGTCCCACCATACCACGTATTACTGGTGCTCCCAGCAGATTAATGGAGCAAAACTGATATAAAAACAATATAGCTGTTTTGCCCAGCATGTGCATAGCACAAGTTCATGTTAAAGCCTAACTCTGCACACAAAAAAACTACCCTTGCAATGTCCCCCCACCCCACCCCAAACATTAGGGGTTAAATCTGTCCTTGGGCTAGGGGCAAAGGAATATGATGTGATACGTACCTTATTCTTTCCTCCAGCAAGGTTCCTTCAGCAGTGCGAACTGTCCTGCAAAGCTTCCACTCTAAGTTCAGTTAGCTCATATATAGTAGAAAATGGTTTCCATTTCCCTCCTTCTAGTCATCATTATAATAAATACATGTTCTCAAGTAAACCCTGAAAAGGAATGAAGCCATCATGGCTCAGGCAGTAAGAAGAATTTATGTTTTGCCCATAGCAAACAGTCATGTCTCAGTTAATGCTTATGCTTGCTCAGAAAATCTTTAATCTGATGGGTTGATTATATAATACAAACACCTCCACCTGTCATCAATCAGCTACATTTATTTCTACATTGTGCTTTTTTTTAGCGCTCAGTGTGTGAAAATCACCTGGGACATGCTGCATTTTCCAGCTGTCAAGATCTTCTCAATGTGGAAGCTTACATTAATGCCTGTGTACTGGACATGTGCTCATCTAGCCAATCCCAGGATTCATTCTGCCTATGTAGTACAATCAGTGAATTTTCCAGGCAGTGTTCACACGCTGGAGGTCGCCCAGAAACCTGGAGGACTGACAGCTTCTGTCGTAAGTATGCTTTCCGCAAAAAGGCCTTTAATAGCTGAACATCAACAGCAAATGTTTGTGATGCATTTAGTGTGAAACACGTCAATATCTTTACTGTTGATTCTATGCTCTGATTGAGCAGTGAGAACCTCGGACCTGCTTTTGTTGTGGATTTTGTATGTTATGACCAGGCAAAGTCTTAGAGATAAGAGTTGCCACTGCAGCATTGCATGGGGAAGCTGATCTCCATTGTGGCAGCAGGTTTTGGCATTACACTTTAAACAGGTAGTATTCGTTTATCAGCAGACTCATCTACTCTAGTTCTTTCGGTTCTAAAAAAAAATAGCAACCGTTACAGTTCTCTAATGTGTTGTTTCAAGTTAAGCTTTTTTTATCCAAGCACTCAGAAAACCTTTAGTTTGTTTAAATGAGGAAAGAAAAATTGTGATGACTAATATTACAGGATAAAAAAACAAATAAAATAGATACTGCTAAAATGCCCAAATCCATTATCTCAGCTGACTGGTCACAGTGTTTGTAGGTGCTGGTCAGATATAATACTAGCTCACCAGACATATCGAGGACTACAACAAAATGGCACCTGTCCGCACACTGTCATGGCATATAATAAGCTCCTCTTTGTAAAATTGGCTTCAGCTTGGTCTCCTACCCATGGGTGAACCCCCTCTAACATGTTTTGCCAAGTTGGTCTCAATGATTTAGCCCCTACAGCGTGAAACATGTTAGAGGTCGTTCTCGCAGGGGTAGGAGACCAACTTGAAGTCTTTTTTATAACTACAAGAAGCTTACTCAATGCCATGGCATGGAGTGTGGACGGGCACAGGATATTATAATAAAATGTAGTGCTGTCCCAGATACCAAATATACAAGTTAACACTTTTGCCCTCTATATTTATGAGGAAGACCAGATAATAAATAAAAACAAACTACCTGCAACAATTATGTGTCTGTGTAGCTCCCTAGAATCATGCAGACTTGCTCATAATTCTTTAGAGCTGTTCAGTCTAAAGTGGAAAAAAAAAAGGCTAACTAACTATTCTTAAAAACATTCCTTCCCCCCTCCTCCTGCCTATCCTGCATATGTTGTATAGAAAAGATCTGTGTTGTTACCTATTTTTAATCCAGACCTGTCTGGTCATATAATACAGCAGCTCTGGCTCCCCTATGTCAGTGAGTGACAGCTGCAGGGGAGACGAGGGAGTGAAGACGAAGATTCACAGCCATTGTCAAACACTCCCTTACACAAGGGAGGCAAAGCTTCTGAATCATGAATGGACTGGATTAAAAATAAAAAACACATATTTTTTGATACATGGTATGCAGGATAGACAGGAGGAAGGGGGTGGGTGGTGGGGTTGACTTTTCCACCCCTCTTACTCAGTGGGGACAGGGCCAGATTTTCTGTTAGGCACTGTAGGCCCCTGTCTAAAGGAGACAAAGACAAATAGGTAGATTATCCCTGAATAGCTATTGGCCATACATATTTAATCATCATAAGCAAAAATGCAATAATGTTATCTGAGCCTATTTTACACAACATACTAAGCCAAGTGAAATGACAACATGCTTTGGGTTAAAAAGGGGTACTGCTCGGGCAGAAAAAGTTCTATCTGACCTTCACTAGGTTTGTTTTACTAAACTTTGAAGTGAGCTGAACTGAGGTGAAGTGAACTGAACTAGGCCCTGATATACTGAAACGTTTAAAATACAATATAATAACGTTGTGTTCACTTTACATATATAAACCTGTATGGGAAAATCTAAAAATGAAGATTTTGTAGGTTTAGTTGTTTGGAGTGAACAGAAGTTCACAATGTGTTCAATTCACCACATTTTGTGAAAAGTAGGCCCGTGTTCACTTTAGTTCGCCTCCCTTTACACTTCAGTAAATTAGACCCAGGTACATTTCACTTCACCTCACTTTACATGTTAGTAAATTAGGCCCAGGTCCATTTCACTTCACTTTACACTTTAGTAAATTAGGCTTGGGTTCACTTTGCTTTACCTCACTTTACACTTTGGAAAACTAGGCCCAGGTTCACTTCACATCACACTTCAGTAAATTAGGCCCAGGTTCACTTCACCTCACTTTACACTTTGGTAAATTATACCCAGGTTCACTTCGCACTTTAGTAAATTAGGCCCAGGTTCCCTTCACTTCACCTCACTTTACACTATAGTAAATTAGGCCCAGGTTCACTTCACTTTACCTCACTTTACACTTTGGTAAATTAGACCTGGGTTCACTTCACTTTGCACTTTAGTAAATTAGGCCCAGGTTCATTTCACTTTACCTCACTTTACAATATAGTAAATTAGGCCCAGGCTCACTTCGCTTCATCTCATTTTACACTTTGGTAAATTAAGTCCAAGTTCCAATTTACTTCACGTTAGACTTTAGTAAATTAGGCCCAGGTTTGCTTCACTTTACGCTTTGTTAAATTAGGACCAGGTTCACTTCCCTTCATCTCACTGTACAGTATGGCAAATTAGGCCCGGGTTCACTTTTCCTCATCTCACATTACACTTTAGTAAATTAGGCCCAGTTTTACTGTTTTATCCCCCCCCCCCCCCCCCCATCTCTCACTAGTTTTGAGGAGCACCCCTACAGAGGATTCACAGTTTAAACTTGTTTACATCTACTTAAAACTTTGGAACATTTAGGCAGCAACAAGATAAAGCTGGCAACACACACATATTTTCATCTGTTTGATCAACAAAATGAAAGTGTGTGCAAGCCAAAACTTATTTTTTTAATATTGAATACCGTAAGGAGGACTATTGTTACCATTTTGGATTAGGGATTAGGAGTTTTCTTTTCTGTCAGTAAGAAATGTGAAATTCTCAAAGCTTATTGATATTGTGATTCACAGCTTGTGACCCATTTTTCATATATATGTATTAGTGATAGAATAATATAAAGATGTATTTATTCTTTTTCTAGCAAAGCAATGCCCAGCCAATATGATTTATCATGAGAGTGCCTCCCCCTGCAAGAACTCCTGCTCACACCTAGAGATACACAGCCTGTGTGAGGAGCACTATATGGATGGCTGCTTCTGTCCTGAAGGTGAGTACCATGGGGCTGATATAACAACTACACGGTCACACTGCACGCTTCTTAACAATATAATATGCAATGTGTGGGTTCATATGGGTATATATTTCGTACCTCATGATATCCATATTTTAGTGGACAGAGATCTAATTTTTGGTATTGTTTTTAACATGTAACTTTCTGGTTTCCCTTGCTACTAAAAAGAAAAAAAACAAGAAAAAGTAACTAAAGCATTTTTTTAAATTTGCTCCAAAACCAGTGGAGTTTCTGTAAGTTTTTTTTGGGGAAATTTCTCCAAATGGGACAATAACAAAAGCACATGTTTCAACAGAGAGGTGAAGGGTTCTGAGTGATAAACTGCACGTAACTGGGTTCAGTTTGAGGTAAATTGGGCGAACACGACTAAAGTTCGGGTGTCGAATGTGAACCCCATTAAAGTCAATGGTAGTTGAATGTTAAAAATTAATAATGGCCATTTTCTAGGCTAATAGGCATGAGATTGTCATACAAATGGCACGCCATGCTGGCCACTGCCCGGGAAAAATGTACCAAAGCAAAAAAAAAAAAAAAGTAAAGTCTGTTTAGAGAGATCAGTAATTTTAGTAATGTTTACAGTGAAACATTAAAAATTCAAAATTCCATTAAATTACAAGCCTGAGAGATGCCTTAACCCTGCCTGTGAAATGGTGCATCTGTGTGACGTATACAACCCACTACAGCAATTTGACATTTACAAATTAAAAGTGTCTTTAAATTGCCAGAAAATGATAACTCCCAGTTCCTGTAAACAGAGTGGTGAGGGATACCTTCATCTATACCATATCCTTATCCTAGATCCCTCATCTGATATATATGTTAAAGTGGGACCCACACACAGAAAATTGCAAGGGGTTCCCCCTCAATTCATACCAGGCATTTTAGGTCTGGTAGGAATTTTAAAAGGGACCCCACACAAAAAAAACAAACAAAAAAAATGATCTGAGGCCCTCACGAATTCTATATTGAAAGGATGTTAAGGGGGAATCCCATGCATGTATCAAGAAAAAAAAGAATGAGGACCTCCCACAAATCCCTAATAAACCGTTATCTAAGCATGCAGGCCAGAAAAGGGGTGGAAGTACAAGTGTGTGTCCCCTCCTGAACCAAACCAGGGCAAATGCCATCTTGATTGGTATCTTGATTGTTTGGTGAGGACAAAAGCCCCTGGTGAAGTCAGGGGCCTATCAGAATCTGGAAGCCCATTTTAATTGTAAAGGGTCCCCAAGATACAGGCCCCCTGTGAATCAATAAGGAGAACATTGTATCCCTACTCATTCATGAAAAAGAAGGTAAACAGTAAAAACAAAAAAACACAAATATACACAGATTTTGATAAGTCCTTTAATATAATTTAAAAAAATCTAAAAAATAAGTCCAGTGATGTACATTCATCATCAATTGCATCATCTAGCGATGTACACAAATCCAGGTCAGTTACAAAGCCCAATGCCTGCTGACCCACCAGAATAAAAAAAGGCAGACACTATGCAGGGGGGGGGGGGGGACACAGTAGGAAGGATTAGGGAATTTAAAGGGGAAATTTACATTAAATATTATTATTGGTATTATTATTTGGTTGGGCCAAAAGGCTTAGGAGAAATGACTGCTTGTTTTTCTTGTTTCAGGCACTGTACAAGATGATTACACTGATAAAGGATGCATTGCGGTTAGTGAATGTCACTGTAAACACAGAGGGACTCTGTATGCTCCAGGCGAAATAATGCAGAATGAGTGTGATGAATGGTAAGCATTTCTTGACAAACAAAAAAATGCAAATACAAAATCAATCAGCACAACTCCGTCTTAAAACACATAACAGCAGCTGAACACTATATAGGTAAAAATATCGAACCCCACATATGATTGTCAAAACAGTGCAGCCCTTAATAAATCTAAAGGTTTATAGATGTAAGTTCATATATATGACACCCCGGTGTCTAGGTGAAGAAAAGACTGAATAAAGAGCTTCTGTGTGGATCCACCACCTTAAGTATCGCTAGCCACTCACCTACCTGTTATGATC
The DNA here is from genome assembly GCA_018402905.1 of Glandirana rugosa. Taxonomy (NCBI): domain Eukaryota; kingdom Metazoa; phylum Chordata; class Amphibia; order Anura; family Ranidae; genus Glandirana; species Glandirana rugosa. The sequence continues at coordinate 171,427 of BLSH010280915.1, read as the reverse complement.
CTTATAACAGGGATCAGACAGCACTTTTTTTCCCAACCATGGACATGACGGATGAACTCATATAGAGGGTCTTCTCGGATGATTACCACCGATTCAGTTACAAGCATACAGATAATCCAAATAACCTCTATGTAGATCTCCCATCCAAATGGATATTCCGTCACATGCGAGCAAGAAAGACATACATAGTGCTCTCCATTTTAAAATCACATATCTCTCTCTCTTTAATAAAAAAATCATATTCACAAAAATGGCAATGAGACCCAGTGCTTAGTTTACAGACATATTCATAAAATCCACTTGTTTGGCTTGGATTATGAAACCGTGACGGACGCGGGTGACGTCACGCAACTTCCTCCTATCTTCCGTATGCGTTGGTTCCGGTTATTGGAAAGCAACGCGTAGGAAGAGAGGAGGAAGTTGCATAACATCACCCGCGTCCATCACAGTTCCATAATCCAAGCCAAACAAGTGGATTTTATGAACATGTCTGTAAACTAAGCACTGTGTCTCAGTGTCGTTTTTGTGAGTATGATTATTTTATTAAAGAGGGATATATGTTATTTTAAAATGGAGAGCACTATGTATGTCTTTCTTGCTCGTATGTGATGGAATATCCAAATCAATGTGAGATCTACATAGAGGTTATTTGGATTATCTGTATGCTTGTATCTGAATCGGTGGTAATCATCCGAGAGGACCCTCTATATGAGTTCATCCGTCATGTCTATGGTTGGGACAAAAAGTGCTTTCTGATCCCTGTTATAAGGATCATGACAGGGAGGTGAGCGGCTAGCGATACTTAAGGTGGTGGATCCGCACATAAGCACTTTAATCAGTCTTTTCTTCACCTAGACACTGGGGTGTCATATATATGAACTTTTATCTATAAACTTTTAGATTTATTAAGCTCTGCACTGTTTTGACAATCATTTCTTGACAAATGTCAGGAAAAAAGTTAGATAATCTGTTACTTAAAAGAAAAAAAACTTTCATCAGGTGTACATTGCAGGCACCTACCTGTGTCTACACCTGTCTGTAGTATCCTCCAAGTCCCCACCACTATAGCCAAATCCCGGGCCCTTCTGACCACCCTGGCCAATGGGAAAATGTAGGAAAAATGTAGGAGGGAGGAAAGGACTGACAAACATCAACACTACCAGGAAGTGTCTAGTCACAATGGCCTGGGCATCTGCCACAACTGTGGGATTTAGGATGGTGTATAGGTATGCACGAAAAAAGATGCATACATATTATGCCTATGTTTATATCCACTAAGGCCCCATTCACATCCACTCATAGATCCCCTGCTGATCAGAGCAGAGCGGGTGGATGACATATCCGTGTCCACTCAGTTTTTGTAGAGTGGACATGGACAGAGACCGCTCTGCTCTTTGGGTGGCCAGATGTAGATGGATTCCATTGTCCATTTACACCAGACTACCCTCAAATCTGATCTGCCTAAACAGAAGGGGATGGATCCACTTTTGTTTTTTTGAGCGGACTGGAGGTAGGCGGGTTTAAATGGACACAATTCCATTTACAATACACTCGCCTGTCCATCTGATCATGTCCGCCTGAAAAACTGACAGAGGAACCTAATAGGATCTCCCATGTGAAAGGGGCCTAATTGCTAGGTGCATTATCTGCATTTTTGCCACTTAAACTGTATTGCACTGGATGTCCCTTCAGCCATTTTAGTTTTAAAGGGAGTGCAAAAAATTTCTATATAATTTCTTATATATTCTTTCTTATATATTGCAAACATAATATTGATAAAATATTTTGTAATTTTCTTGATGAGCCAGGTGGAGCTTCAGGCTCATTTCATTGGTTTACAATTTCAGTTTGTTTCTTTGAAGCAAAAAAACTATTATATACAGACCTCAACTGCTTCTGCGGAAAGTAACACATTGCAGTGGAAACCCATTGCAGTGACTCGTCGCTGACCAGATGATTGTCTGGAGTTTCAGGTTTCTATTAGACAAATGGAACCTCAAGGCAGACAGGAGGTCCTGGCAGTGGAGCTCATTACAGATCTAACAATTTGTAGTCTGGGCTAGCAGAATGACATCATTGCATAGTGCATAATAACTGATGATGAATTCTTAAAGCTTGCTTTCTCTCTTACCTGAAAAATGTACGTATATATATATCTGTCATTATTTTTTGTATCAGAGAAGCATTGGCTCCAGTTGTCTCAATTTTTTGGGCAAAACATTGACTTTCAATAACAGGTAACATAACATTCCATCAAAGAAATATATAGGGGAGGTTCCCATAAAGGCTTCAGTTTTCCTGTTGCGGTGGAATGCATATTTCAACTGATAATGCATAATTTGGTATTACATACATCAGATTGCAGTATTTAGATCCATGATAACATAAACTGAAAGGATAAACTGCATGTATTTATGCCTTCAACAGGTTATACTTTTCATGAAGTATATAAGCTTGGCTTCACTTACAGTATTATTATACAAGTATTTCTGTTACAGCCACTGTATATCAGGAAGATGGAACTGCACAGACCATGCTTGCCCTGGATCTTGCTCCATTGAAGGAGGAGCCCATGTCACCACCTTTGATGGGAAGTCCTATACCTTCCATGGTGACTGCTACTATGTGCTGTCCAAGGCAAGGAACTTTTTAGTTAATCTATTGCTCAGTTTTAAACCCTTTCTGTTTATTAAAGTCAAAATAAGAGGACATGAAATAGCTTAGTTTGGCAATAGTTACAGTTATGAGAGAATTATCTAACCTACAAAAATGATAACTTATACTAGCAAGCCATCATCTTATACAAACTATTCTAAACATTTAATACAATGGAAAATAACTCACACAATCTTTTTAGTCACAAGAAACAGCAAGACATAATGCACAAATGATTGGTGCACATTTAAACTTGAATTTTGGATTAAACTTAACTGTAAAATCAACTACAGGTTAAACGACCATTATCACTATGATTACTGTAATTATAATAATTCTATGCAGTTCATCATATATTTAGTGCAAATAGAATACTATTGGTGCAATTAAGCCAACACTTCTGATGACTTCTGATTGAAGTTTGTCCCAACTGTCATCACTATTACTATTGTTGGATAGCTTAATCCACATGGAACTGTAGAGAAAGGCATGCGAAATTAAAAAAATGTTTTCATATACGATATAAGTGTGCAAAAAAAGTGCACTGTCCCTTTAAATCTTATGTGATTCCTCAATATTCAACCAAACAAACATGATAAAACCTGTGTAATGAATATAACATAATCATAGTAATTCATGTGTGAATAAGTGCTCTGTGCTTGTAAACCACTGTAGAAATACGTGCTCCAGTGCTGAAAGGTGCTTAAAAAGGGTTTCTTACCAGATCATAATGATTTCGACCTACAGAGACCAAATGCAGTTTTGGTAACTCAAAGACAAGACCAACACTCTCACTATCAAAAATACCTTTGGACAATTGAGATGGATGTGTATAATACACTTCTAATATAAAACGAACTTGTCACATCCTCCGCTCCAAAGCAGATTCTTCTACAGCTTTGTGGCCCCGATGCTGTAAAAGGATCTGCTTTTTGTCAACACTTCTGGCTTATGATGTGAATGTTGAACATTGAGAATTGGAGCGAGGATGTGACACGTTCTTTCTATATGAGAAGTGTATTATCTTCATCCATCCCAATCATCCAAAGGTGAGTTTGACAGTGAGAGTGTGGCTCTTGGCATTGAGATACCAAAAGCACATTTGATCTCTGTAACTCAAGATCATTATGGTGTGGTAAGAGGCCCTTTTTATTTGAGGAGCATCTTTTGGCACTGGAGCACTTTTTTTCTACAGTGCTTTATGAGCAAAGCCACAGGGCACTTTATTCACACATTAATTACCATGGACTATTCGTTTATATGAGATTTAATATCATGTATGGAAATATTTGTGGATATTAATTGTATTTTAATTTTGATTTTTTTTTCATTCTAATTATGTTATATTCATTACACAAGTTTGATCATGTTTGTTTAATTGAATATTGAGAAAGAGCATAAGATTTAAAGGGTCAGAAGACTTTTTTTGCACAATTAGGGTTTGGGTCTAGTAGTCAAGACATAATTGTTGCACCAGTCTCCAATATTCTATTAACCTAGCACAAGAGTTTTCTTTTTAATTTCAAGTTTCATATACTACATAAATCTTTTAAATAGATTCTTAGCTAGTTAGAATGTTGAAAATACTGTACTCCATTTTGTTAAAAACTACTAGGAGATTGAGTTTCTATTTTTATTAGTAGAAACTTTGCATTTTCTCTTCTGCTAAAACAAACCTTTCCCTTTTACCTTACATTTTAACATTTAATTTGTGTACACCACCTATGGTGCATGAACAGTGCAGTGTACTGTATGTTCCATGCAACTTGGGTGTCAGGGACAATATAATTGCTGTGAGCATGCACAGGAGTGATTCCATACTTGACCACCCAAAGAGGGTGACACGAGACCTGAAATAAGTGGCAGAAAAGATGGAGAAGTCAGTGTTCAGAACTGTGAACAGCATCAGCAAAACAGCAGATATGTACTTAGGCACATAGTACTTACACATTATGGCAAGTGCCATAAAAATTCCCACCCACTGTTTTAGAAAATCCGACATCCTAAGTTATCATCTGTTCTTTCCTTTCCAACCTTTTTTAAATGACCTAGAACTAGTATGTGTATATCAGGTGCCCAAACACTTTACTGGCTGAATGGATACGTTGGGTCAATGATTTACTATTTGGTGAAACCAAGATCAGAGTGACAGATTGACGCTGTTCTTTTGTGACAGATATAATGTAGGTATTGACTGGCAAAATAAATTAAACAAAAAACTATTTTCTTGGAAGTTTTAGTTTGCTATTGTGATTACAGTGGTTGTGGTCACTGTGTAAAATTCTCAAATCAATTTGAACTCATTGACATATGGTATTGAAATTGAACAACAAATGAAAAATGTGAAAGGAAAGTTTTACAAATTCTCTATTTAAAGGATCAAAAACAGAGTGATCTATATGGAGGTACCTGGGTGTTACACATTGCCATAACACAAAGGCACTATTCAGGACATGTGCAAGCACAAGAATTCAACTTCAGGAATACTATACACAAATACCATTGTAAAGTTAAAGAGTATTTATGATCTACATTAATCATCCAAAGTATATTTGAAGCATGACTTATGTATGAAAATAATGCTTAGGTGAAATGGTGTATTGCAGTAAATGCTTAAAGAGAACCAGTCATTAGTTCACAAAATTCAACAAAACTTAGCAACTTACGAGCAGTTTACTAATAGGTGGGGGGTTGAAACTTCCTAATGTGGACACAGCAATACAAACCTCAGAAAGCAGAAGATGGAAAGCATCAAAAGTAGACCACATAAACTCATGATTTAATTTTATTCAGACTCTTGTATCATAGAAAGTCAATGCTTTACTGGCATCTGGAGCACTCATACTAATTAACCCATCAGATCCATTGAATTTTATCAGTCCAGTAAACACTTCATTTAACTATAACAAGGTCTGATGAAGGTAGACTTCTTTCTATGATACATATAATTAATAAAATTACATCTTGGCTTGGCTTGTTAAAACATTTAAATATAATATACTTTACTATGTATTGACTAAAGCTAGTAGCATAAGGATTAAAAATAGTTAATTTTGAGAGAGTTTAGTTCTGCTCTAATTCCCTTCTTTGCATATATGCTTTGTATATAATACAATGATATTAACAACAATTGTTCCTGAACAGATTACAATTTATAACTTTGTTACTTGTTACTGTTACAGGGTTATAGAAATGAATCACATGTGATTTTAGGGGAAATGACTGCTTGCAGTTCCTTGGCGAGAGAGACCTGTCTCAAGTCCATTATACTCCTAACAGATAACCTGAAAAATGTGAGTATATCAGTTAGTTTGGATAATAGCAACATAAAAAACAACCAACCATAAATATCTCTAATGATTTCAAGAAAAAAATATAGAAAAATAAATTCTGGGCACCTTATGTTTGCTTCCAACATCATCAGAAGTTTGTCTATAAGATAATCCAAAAAAATGTTAATTTACGGAATTTTTTTTAAGCGTAATAACCAAAGTGAAAAAATGTCCTCTGACTCCTTATATCTCCTGGAGGCTCTAACAGAAATATTTCCCTGAACATGAAATATACAGTGTCTACCTATTTGGGCACTGACACCCATGTCCCACTAGTGATCCTATCACTGGGGGCAAGCTGGCAGCTTACAAGTAACATGATCACTAGATCGAATCCTTATTTGTTTCTATGGTGTTGTCCTCTTGCTTGCCAAAATGCTGCAAAATCCTATGCACTATTGAGGGTGTAGATACAGTTAAAGCATTTCTTTGCTCTCCTAATGATCTTGTCACTGGTCACTTGTCACAATAAGGTCCTTGAGCGCTAATAAAAACTGTGAGTCCTGTATAATGGTGTCATAATCCACAGAGATTAGTGGACTGAGCCCAGTGTAGCTGCCAACCACTGGAACAATGTGTGTACAGAAAAGAGAAAGCTATAGTGCAGCGCTCTATGGGTTAAATCCAGAAAGTACATATAAAAACTGTTGGTTGGGTGAAAAAGTTTTATTGCACTGTTGACCAGGCAAAGGATAGGTTAACTGCACAGAATTTTAAAAACTTCAAAATGTAAATCACAACAGTGTATGATAAAAATTGATCACAAAATATTTAAAAAGCAAATGATACCACTGGCAACTTCTGGGTAAGGAGGGGTTAAGACCATCCAGGGGGCTTGCTGGTATAGCATGGAGAAGGGGTGCGAGGAGCCATGCTTGGAGGGGGGGAGAGCCCGGGTCTGAAGGGATACAGCCCGCAGCTTGCAGACTGGTGGTCAAGATGTTTTTGTGTCCAGAGATAGTAATGCCGTGGGATGCAGGAGGACACTGCGCCAGTCACTGCAGGACCATGAGATGGTAACCAGACTGAACCAGACTGAACCAAAGCCAGTGAGGTGTAACGACCACTGGGAGGTGTTCCCAGGACTGGGGAAGCTGAGCAAAGCCAGAGGAGTCAGGTATGTCAATATGACGTCAGCGCCGAGCTGGAGACGGAAGGGGAAAGGAAACCCTTGGTGCATTGTGGATCCCAAACTGTAGTATTGCCGTGACTACATGTTTCGCACGCCTGCGCTTTGTCAGGGGACTTTGACAAAGCTCAGGCACGCGAAACATGTAGTCATGGCAACACTACAGCTTGCGATCCACAGTGCACCAAGGGTTTCCTTTGCCCTTCCGTCTCCAGCTCGGTGCTGAGGTCATCTTGACATACCTGACTCTTCTGGATTTGCTCAGATCCCCCGGTCCTGGGAACACCTCCCAGTGGTCGTTACACTTTACCGGCTTCAGTTCAGTCCGGTTACCATCTTATAGTTCTGCAGTGACTGGCACAGGGTTCATCTCTGGACACAAGAACATATTGGCCACCAGTCTGCAGGCAGCGGGTTGTATCCCTTCAGACCGGGCTCTCCACCCATCCAAGCATGGCTCCTGGAGCCCCTTCTCTATGCTATACCAGCAAGCCCCCTGGATGGTCTTAACCCCTCCTTACCCGGAAGTTGCCAGTGGTGTAGTTTGAGTTTTCAAACATTTTGTGATAATTTTTTTGTCATACACTGTTGTGATTTACATTTTTCCATTTTTAAAGTTCCTTGCAGATAACCTATCATTTGTCTGGCCAACAGTGCAATAAAACTTTTTCACCCAACCAACTGTTTTTATATGTACTTTCTGGATTTAACCCATGGAGCGCTGCACTATAGCTTTCTCTTCACTGGGGAGTTGTCACCAGGATGGGTAGTCTGACATGGGCCTAGAAACAGACCCCCCAAGAGCACTAGCTATATTATTCAGGTATGCAAAGGACCCTTTAGTTTGTTCTTCTGATAACACAGCTACACTTTCTGTCATCATTGCTGCCGTTTTCTTGGATTCTTCTTTTATCAACCATCTTACATCTCATGAGAGTCTACATTACACTGCAGTAAAACAGTAAACAGTTAAAGGAGTTTATCTGGCAAGTACAAAGCTCTACCTACTTGCAGTGTATCATTTGTATAAGACTTCGGGTGTAATAATTTATCATTATTATACAAGATTTATATAGGGCCAACAGTATGCTAAAGCAGGCCCAAAAATACTTCCAGCACCCCCATCAATGTATAGTTATAATTCAACATTCCTGATATGTATCAGAATTTCACCTGTCCTCAAGTCTTTGCAATTGTCTGGATGCAAAAAGCACTACTGGCAGAGGCTCCTGGCCACTGTTCCCAATACTTTGTAACAGCTGCTGGGACTTTCTCAGGGCTGTTCACTCAGGAGGATTGATATTCCCCTGACTAGAGGAGTGATGCTGCTGTTGTATGTGGGTGGGAAGAGAAAGGAGTTGTAGTGCTAAGGCGTATGGGAATAGCTAAATCCTACTTTGTCTAAACAAAGTGAGAAAAGTGAAACACTACAAGCCATACACCATGAAGAAACACCTACTTTACTGACCATGCCCACTAAGTGTATTAATAAACACCTCTTTTATTTCTTAATAAAAAGTGTATCCATAAAAAGCTTTTCATTTTTGTTTTTGGTATACTTTTTTTCGGTTAATAATTTTCATTTTTTTTTGTATGGCCTGTAGAATTCACAGTACATTATTTTTTGGGCGGTTTGTTAGGTTGTTTATTACGAGAACTCTGGGCTTTTAGGGGGTTGAAAGCTAAAACATCTGCATAGAGTCAACTTGTTAGGGAGTTCAACCATGAAATACTAAAACATCAGGTTAGAAGGAACCTTCTATTGAAACTACTGAACAAAATAATTATAATTTTCTTCCTTGATCTAGGTGGTGACTTTCAAGGCCGATGGCACAGTTCTATTGAATGAACTGAAAGTAACACTGCCTCATGTCACAGGTAATATCACATGAAAATGTAAAATGCAACAACTGTGTTTAATAAAACACACTGCGCCGTATTACAGCAGTTGCCTTTGTCAGGCAAGCAGCTAAATATTCACTTGAAACTGATGTATATTAAAGGCTAAATTCACCTCTTGGGAATGTTACATGTTACACCCATATGTTCTTGTTCCACCCATCATTCTCTAACTGCTCCTCTCAGTGTGACAATGGGTGGGGGATCCTCTCCCTGTACCCGCAGTCAGATTTTGAAAATAAAATGGCTGTGCCAGGCTTGGCCCACACAGCTACATCATTCATTCACAGGAATCTGTGAATGAAAAAACAACAAGTCTTGTCCTCCACCACAGCAGACTAACTTGTATTTTGAATGATCTTCCGGCATGCTGATTAACGTGCCCATAGTTCATTCACACTGCCTGCAGCCCTGAAAAAAAGCAGCCTGTACAGAGGTACGGGCAACAGAGTTGTAGACAGTGTGTCTAGGAACCCAATATTGCACCCGCCATCTGCTGATTGACGGTGCAGTACTTTGCAGGCTCTTGTTTTAAAAAAATAATAAATGTGCCTTTTTTTTGCCTTCAAAAATATGTGCATTAATTATTATTTAATAAAAGGTGAACTTAGCCTCTAACTTTTTTTAACTCTCAAGGAATATGTCTGTTCAGTTGTTTTTGTGATTTACATACCTCTGTCATACTGCACAGCCAGGCAGAAGACATGCTTTTTTTTGGTTTAGCAATGCAGCTTCCTATGGCATTTCTGCCTCCAACCTGCTCATTATACACTGTTCAACATTGTCACCTCTGTCCAATGATCAGGGAGCTGATGCTAAAGGCAGGAAAGCTGGACAAGGAAAAAGTAAAGCTGAATTAGGAATTAGTATAGCATATTTCCATACTATCTCTCATTTAGAGGACCTGTTTCATGTTTAAAAAATCAGTATAAAGGAAAAGTAATGTGAAAAGAAGCACTACAGTAGTGAGTCTAACCATTCCTTGTATTATGTGTTAATTCTTTATGGCCCATGTAATTGAGCATGTGGCATGGGTGTGTATATTAACTATATACTACATATCTCTTTCCCATCTCAGAAAGTTGGGAGGTATGAGTATAGGTATCTTCTTACCTGTGCAGTGTGGCATATAAATGTAAATCATAAAAGTGGCTGTACAAAAAAAATCAATAAACATACTAGAATTTCAAATGTGTATTTAAATGTGTGCAAGGAACACCATTATTTTTATAAAGATATAACATGTATATTTATATGAATATGGAAACCCGTTTTTACAAAGAAACTCATACACAAGAAAGCAACATATACCGCTAGTTTACACCTAAAGTATGCTATATGTCTAGTATGGTTAGTTAATTAAGTTTTCTTGTGTTTTCCTCTACAGCCAGTTTCTCCATCATGCAGCCCTTTGGTCCTTACATCATTGTTCAAGCTGCCTTTGGCCTTCAGATGCAGATTCAGCTGCAACCCTTGATGCAGTTATACATCACTATGCAGAAATCTGCCAGGGGACGACTTCAAGGTCAGTTGAAGAGGACTTGACACCTATGGACAACAGGGCATGATACCTACACCTGACCATACTGCATGTCTCCATATGAATATATCTATATTAGATATATTTTTAATATGTCTTTATATAGGCTGATATAAATATCTTTGAGTGCAAACAACTAATTTATTAACAAAGAGAATGCTCTTTATTTTCATGCTGCAAGCTCTAGGTTTCGAATGGTCATGGGGGTGTTAACTGATAAAATTTCTGTTATACAATTTTAAACTCAGAGAAGAATATTGCAGCTGACAACATAGACAGCCTCCGTCCTGCCAAATAATGGTTAAAATAACTGGAATAAAAATATTTATGACATGGCAATAACTAAAACATAAAATGGGGTATTTTCTATGCACTCTTTGAATTCACAGATAGAGCAGAACTCCATTTTAGAGAGTTTGGAAAATGAATATTGTTGTATAAAGTATGTAAACCCTAACTATATATTTCACTGTAAAAACAATGAAATATTGGTAGATCAAGAGCAGCAGGCAAAAGAACAATTGGATTGGATTGTAAACAGTATGTATATTTGTTTTTTGCCACGCTAGTAATAAATATAATCAAAACATAACAAATTCCAAAAAAGATCTAGTGAATATCATCCAGAAATGGAGTCCCATGTGATGAAACAGTCTATTATATGCAAGTGTAGAGATTCCAAGTATAAAAGTTCCAAATTCATTCAAGCCCAATAGATGTGTCCAATGTATAAAGATAAATAGCAATTCAAAATGTGAATCACCCAAGTGCGCCTTCACCTTAGGGAAAAAAGTGGATTCTTATCAGAACTCATGGACTCTTTATTGGAAAGAGTCAAAAGCGCTGTATCAATAAAGTATCATCTCCACACTTGGATATAATAGACTGTTTCATCACATGGGACTCACTTTCTGGATTATATTCACTAAATCTTTTTTGGAATTTTTTATGTTTTGATTGTATTTATCATTAGCGTGCAAAACATGTTATACAAATATTTTTTTGGCGTCATCGGTAGCCATACAAGGCTGTACTCTGTACTCCTTCAGGCTAAATACAACTTTATTGTTCCAGCATGAACACTGATACTCCAAACCACTCCTTCGAATGCGATTCACTCCCTAATTCAGCTTAATTGCACAGCATGTGTTCATGCTGGACTTGAACAAAAACTTTGTTTTAGCTAGGAGTACAGAGTGCATCCTTGTACAATATGTGCTACTGGGTCTGGAGGGGAGAGTGACAGCCTCCGGAGGAACCTTCACCTTTGACTAAATGAAGAGAGTGGAGGGCCTGGAACAGTATACAAACTGTAGGTGTACCTGTTTAGGCATCATACTTTACTGTTCTACATTTTCTTAAAACCCATCTCCGGTAAAAGAGATAAATGGCACTAATAGGGCAGGCAGCCCAAGTTCATAAAAGTCAGACTTGAACAAATAGTCCTATAATGCTATCCACAGGCTCACGTAGGGCAGCCACCCCAGAGCAGAAAGTAGCCTCTGTAATGAAACAAAAAGGGGGAAAGAAGGTGTCCACTAAGCTTAGCTTAGTATTAAAATAATCCACTTTATTTAAATACTTGATACTCACTGGGTGTAACAGCATTAAACCCTGTTAACCCAGTGAGTTGCCAATTGTATTGTAATAAAGTGGATGATTTAAATGCTACACTTAGTGGGCACCCCCTTTCTCCCTTCTGTTAAAAATTTACTCAGGGCTACAATACATCTGACCATCTATTTAGTCGAGTAAAAGGGGCATTTTGTTTGCCAGCGATTAGTTAGAGGGGGCAGGTGGTCAGGGGTGATAGAGGGGATGCTTAGCTTCTAGCAACACTTTCTGTTTCAGGCTGACAATGCTAAGCCACTGCCTTACACTTTGCAGCAGCCCTGTCAGCCTGCTTTAAAGCGAATCTCCATCCAAAAGGGGAAGCTCCACTTATTTGCCTCCTCCCCCTCCTCCGCTGCCACATTTGGCACCTTTCGGGGGGTGGGGAGCAGATACCTGGTTTTGACAGGTACCCGCTCCCACGTTCGGATGACTTTGCCGCGGCGAACTCATCCGGCAGTGTTCACCCCGCCCCCTCCTTCCCCCGCCACAGCCCATTCACAAAGAGCAGTGCACTTCTTGCATGCGAAGTAGGGTGCCAACTGTGCCGGTTTCCCTTCCCTGAGATGGTGGCGGCAGCAACTGAAAGCCGAATGAAAAATTGGCTCGGGTGCAGATTTTTTTCTGAAGGATCCTGGGGCTCCACTTTAAGAGCTCCTTCAGTTGGCAGTTTGGCTGCCTATCAGGTCTATCAGATAGGTAGTCCAATGAACAACCAAAGGAGCCCACGTGGCAGGTTGACAACATTGATGCAAATTGGCATATAAGGACTTAGAGTTGTCAGCCTACAACAGGAGGTTGTGTTGCTGGCAGGGTCTCCAAGCAAGAAACTTTGCAATAGATTAATAAAAAATGTATTTGCCTAAGAAAGCTATACAGTGAGACATGTTAAACATACTGAAAAACTGATTTTTGGTTTAAATGCATGTTAAAATATGTACATTCAGCACCGAGAACAGACTGACTGCTCCCTTGTGTGACACAATTCATACATGTTTACACAGGATTGCTGAAAACATCTGTCACTTGATCAAGAGGATTTCCAAAGCATGATTAGGGTTTTATCAATGGGACTGTTAAATGCGTGCACTTTTACATAGCACTTAATATTTGTGCAATGAAGAGATTTTGATAGCAAAGTTGTGATACCAGGAAACACAGTTAGGAATTAACACATGTTTTGCAGGTCTTTGTGGAAACTTTAATTCTAAGGAGGGAGATGATTTTAAAACATCGGGTGGTCTAGTAGAAGCCACAGCATCTGCCTTTGCCAACACATGGAAAGCCCAACCCAACTGCCATGATGTGTCAGACCTGCTGGATGATCCCTGCAGCCTCAGCATTGAGAGCAGTAAGACTATTTTTCATCTTATTATTATCAAATATGCATTCTTCAGTGCAGGATATGGTTTTAGATCAATAGAAGTCCAACTAATGCCCAGAAATTCCCAGTAAGACCTTTTCCTATGCTGAAATTGTTTTGTGATCACAGGGTTCTTCTGGCTGAAATTCTAAGATCCCACATTTTTACCTATTTATATATCCAGAAAATGTTGAAATGTAGTAACCATGAATTAATCATGAATCATGAATGAATTTGAAGAAGAATTAGTTAGAATACCTTGCATTCTATGTTGTGTATTTTAAAAATGATCTCCATGAAACATAAATAGTAAATAAAATGACAACGCAAAATGTAGTATACTGAAAAAAGGTGTAAACTCTTTTTATTTATAATCTTATTGTTGGTTGGGTGTCTGCCACTCCATGTCTTGATACCACCAATCACCAGGCTGTTTTTCATATGGTTCTAATATGTTAAATGCATATATAATATTATGAAAAAGATTGTTGTTGAAATAGTCTGGTGTCAAAGTCTCTTTAAGACAAGAGAGAAGCTACTGTGACAAACACTCTCATGTCTCAGTTGGTTAATGTAGAAAACAAGTTCTGCCCATCCAGTGCCCTGATTAGCCCAAATAGGTAAACATGTTGCCTTGTGGATCAACTATCACAGGAGAGTTTTCCACGCTGAAAAGGAAATTCCAAAATCATTTCTAGTAAAACAGAAATAAATTTCATACAATCGGATTCCCACGTCGCTTACAGCCACAGACAGGTCTGTTTATTGACCCCCCACAGCAGGCCTCTGTTCTATTTGTTTGTAAATGAGTCCAAGACTTCTATTCCAAAGAAAAGACGCAACAGCTACACACCAATGACCTATTTAGCATTAGGGTTTTAGTCCAGCAAAAGGCCTTAATCCCCACCAGAGTCCACCCACTCTGATATTTTACCACTCAAGGCTTAGTGGTAGTCTTTATGACTAAGCCTTGAGTGGTGAAATGTGTCAGTGTGGGCAGTCTGTGGGTGGTCTGTAGACAGAATAGCTAGAATGCAGCCTTAATGCTGGATGCATTATCAGTGTGTGTCTGTCTCATATTTTATTTGGAATGTGTTTGAAGCACGGACAGCTCCCTTTCAACCATTACCTGAATTCCGGGAGACAGCGGGAGTGTGGTGTCTTGAGCGGAGCAATTCTGCCTGCCACTTGAAAATCAGGAATTTATATTTCCTGTAAGTATTATAGGAGCAGAAACACTTCTCCATTCAGTTAGTAAATATCACATGCAGTAAATATGTCCGGTGATTTTAACCAGTGAAGTTTTTTCCTTATTTTGTTATATTTTTAAATGTTGCTCCTGTGCATACATTAATTACAGCACACCATTCTTTCTAGAAACCTATGCAGACCATTGGTGCACTAAGCTGGAAGAAGACGAGTCTCCTTTTGCTAAATGCCACTCAGCAGTAGACCCGGCTGGGTATGTAAAGGTGAGTGTTGTACTGTGTGTGGTCACATCTCACATATCAGGGTTGATTTACTAAAAGAAATTGGATGTTCACTTTGCAAAGGAAGTTGCACTTTGCAAGGAAATTTGCCCCAGAGCTTAGTGAATGATGTGAAGATTTGCTTCACCCTATTCACTAAAATCCATATTTTAGAATAAAATGGCATTGTGTTTTTCTGACAGCGTTACAAACATATGCTTTCACTTACATAAATTTTGTTTCCATTTTGCACAGAGATGTCGTTATGATACTTGTAATTGTAAAGACAGTGAGCAGTGTATGTGTGCTGCACTCTCCTCCTATGTGAGGGCCTGCTCTGCCAAAGGGATCATCTTGTGGGGCTGGAAGAATGGAATATGTGGTAAGCACTGATTTGCCAGTAAATAATGTTACTTTGATAAACTAATTGTGACAAAAAGTTAACACTTTTGTGTATCTTACTTAATAACTATTCCTAAAGATTTTGCATTACCTCTACCTTTTACCTTGTGGCTTGCTAATCATTTCTTGATTATTGTGTTAGGTAGCACTGCTTAGATGAGATGCAAAACAATTTTAAATAATGTAAAACGATTGTTAAATATTGTAACAATCTTCAGCACTCTACCAGGAACACAAATCAATCCTGTTTATAACTGGGAATGAGGTTCAGGTTTCCCACTACCATGAGTTTGTGGAAAAAACCAAGGGATTAACAAAGGGATTAACAAAGCTTGCAAGTTGTGAATTGTTGGCTTAAAACATTGCAGGTTCACTACCAGAAATAAGGAACACCTATGCTACAGGATGTGGTGCATAGCTTTTGCCCCGATCAGTTGAATCACAAGAGCTGATAATCTAAAGGAATGGATAACCCAGCAAACTTTCTATTAAAGGGTGGGCTCAGAAGCAGCCAAATTGTCAGTATGCATAGGAGCTTTTAGGGTGAGCTGACAATTCTGTGTAATTCTTTTAAAGGTTGGCATTGACATGTCTCCATGTGCCTGGCTTCCCATGCCCTTTGTTTGACAATAGTTATTAAGCCTCATACACACGGTTCGACGATCGCATACAACAGGTCGTACGAACGACCGTTGTATGCTAATCCGACCATTAGTACGCGTGATTAGAACAGCTGACGTACAACGGTTGTACAACAGGAGTTGTATGAGCAAACTAGAAAACTTTGGTAGTACCAACAAGCGGTCGTACGACCATTGTATCGTGTGTACAGAGAAGTTGGTTCAACAAGTACTTGTATTGTGCAAAACACGCATGCTCAGAAGTCAGAAACGGCCGGACAATAATTACATGCACCTAAACTTTCTCTTTATACGTTCATAACACGTCATTACATTCAGCTTGGTCGTACGATCGTGTAGTGCATGTCAGTATGCGAGATACAACAGCCAACGTAAGATTTGGTCCGTTCGGTCGTACGACCGTCGAACCGTGTGTACGAGGCTTGAGTCTCACAAATGGCCGAAATTGAATAACACGATCCTTCCTCTTACAGACTTCAGTAGGGTTTGCAGCAAAGTCAGTGAACTTTGAGCAACATAGGAAAAACTGTTTGTGAACTGAACCCCTATTTAGAACTAGTTTTCTACATTGTGTACAGTTAATAATCATTATATGAGTATATAAAGTAATGTATACTTCGTTAAAATAATATAATTCTTCATTTTCAGACAAGGACATCTCTTCTTGTCCATCTACCCAAATCTATCTATATAACCTGACCACATGCCAGTCAACCTGCCGTTCCCTGGGAGAAGGTGGGAAAGCCTGTGCCAGTGGGTTTACTCCAGTTGATGGCTGCGGCTGTCCAGATGGACAGTTCCTGAATGAAAAGGACCAGTGTGTACCCATATCTCAGTGTTCTTGCTACTACCAGGGCTCATATTTTAACCCATTGGAGGTCATCCACAAACAAGATGAGCGTTGGTAAGTAAAACAATAATATTTCTGGCTGCCTTAAACTTGTGGTGATCAATCAGATTTCAGTAGCTTACTGAGGGAGGAATAATAAATTATTACTTCTAATCAGTAGCTGTAGGTTTCTATATGCCATTACTCCACACCTAGCCAATGAGGACAATTATACATGTATAATCTACACTGAATTTCCTTTGTCTTGCTGGGTTTTTTTGCATGTTCTCCTACAAAAATTAATTCTGAGTTTTTTCCATGCAAAAAACAGGCATGATTTTTTCTTTGTATTCAAGTTTATCCATATGCAAATATATAAATGTTATATATTGTCACTTACCAGTCTTTAGATATGGTGGTTTTTTTTTTTTGTTTTTTTAGGCTTTTTTCTTATATAATTACCTGGTGATCCTGCCAGTAACACATTATGTATATGTAAACCCTCACTTTGAAAAACAACCTATTCAGTTTAAAATAGAAATTAAAGGGAAAACATTTGTGCATAGATATATATAAAAAAAAATATACACACTTTTTCCCTCTTTTTTTAATAAGTGATTGCATACCCTCTGTTCTCAGCGGCATAAAAGCTGGGGGAGGAGAAACAGCAGCACGCCAATCTTCCCAGTGAATGGATGTGCGGGGTTTGGGGGTATGTCAGGACAAGTCTGATAATTAGGGGAAAGCAGGCTGAGTTTCCAGCATAGTTGGAACACTGACCACTGTGTGTTCTTCTGCTTAGTGTGATCAGTTTTTAATAGGAAAGTGGCAGGAACACCAGGGATTTCACACAAAGGATACAATACAAAGAGAACAGGATACGTTTTCATACAAGTATCAGAACATTGGGTAGCTAGAGGCCACCTTTTTTGGTTGCCCTACTATAACGGCCTCAAATTTGGGTTAAGAGTTAGAAGAGGATTGGATGACAGCTGCTTCAGTGCATATGTCCTCTATGGATGCTCAGGAGAACAGTTAGAAGAGAACCGGGTGGCAGATGCTTAAGTGAATATGTCCTTTCCGGTTGCTCAGAAGAATTGCACGGAAATCTGCTTAACCTCCCTGGCGGTAATCCCGAGTGTGGCTCAGGGTGGAATTTCAGTACCATTAGCGGTAACCCCGAGCCACTCGGGCACTTTACAAAAGTATGTCATTACATTAGATATTCTAATGTCACATGACATACACAAAGTGAAAAACTTAAAGGGCGGCCAGAAACAGGGGCACGCTGCGCTGTGAGCGCCCGTTGCCTCGGGCCGTGTGTCCTCAGTAGACCGCCGCCTGTGTCGGGCGTCTGTGACGCCCCCTGTAACGACCTAGGTCCCCTGTTCCACTCATCGTGACGGACCTAGGTCGTTACGTTAGGGCTCACCGAGCCCCAATGGCGATTACCATGACTTTAAGGTGGGACTCGGTGTGAGCCCTAATGGCGGTCCCTCCAATTCGTCTAAAGGCACGTT